>JAMKQA010069854.1:0-15077 GCA_024699735.1 Posidonia australis | reverse complement strand
TCAAGAAATATACTTTCAAGGGAATGAAAAGCCATGATTGTCACGTGTTTATGGAGAGATTACTTCCCCTTGCATTTAGAGGTTTGTTGCCTAAGTCCATTGTAGATGTACTTACAGATCTAAGTAAATTCTTTAAGGTCATTTGCTTTTCCAAATTGTCTGTGAAAGACATGGAGATTTTAGAAGGAAATATTGTTCTCATATTGTGTAATCTTGAGAAGATATTTCCGCCTGCCTTCTTTGACTCGATGGAACATCTCATGATCCACTTGCCTTACGAAGCCAAAGTGGGTGGACCAGTTCAATATCGACGGATGTATCCTTTCGAGAGGTACATGTTATTGTAAAGAAAGTATGTTTCTTTTTAGTTATTCGAAGATCGTTTATCTAATTTATCCACTTTTTTAATAGGTACATGTTTTTCTTGAAACGAAAAGTTCGAAATAAGAATAGAGTGGATGGTTCAATAAGTGCACAATATATCTATGAAGAGGTTGCTACTTTTTACTCAAGATATTTCTCATCAAAGGTTGAAATAATGCATAATTGAGCACAAAGCAACGATGATCTGGGAGTTGAAGAACAAGACGATATACTTTCTATCTTTTGTTCTAGTGTTCGTCCCTTTGGAAAGGCAAAAGAACGTCTACTCATCTAGAAAGAGAAAGATGGTGTAGAGTTATATGTTTTTGATAATTGCCAAGAAGTCTAACCTTTTGTCGAGTATTTTTTGCTATCTTTGTCGATATGTCTATTCAATAAATTTTGATAGTAAATTATCTTATTATGTTTACATTTTCAAGTGCAGACTATTCAGAGAACAATTAATGGTCGACCGTCCTAGTCTAAAAGATGATGATATCTTGGAGTTATTCACGAACACATTTCCTAAGTGGTTTAAAAATCATATAAATCAACTTGATCCAAGTCCAAAGCAAAAACTCTTACAAGACTTAGCTTATGGTCTTATTTTTCAAGTAAAGTCATATGGAGCTTGCTTTGCAAATGGGTATTGATTGCACACACAAGAATACGGTGGGGGATTAACTACTCAAAATTCAGGAGTTATGGTGAACGGATCTTACTATGGAGAAGACCATATTAACTATTATGGTATCTTAAAAGAGATTATCGAGTTGGAATACATTGGTGCAAATAAAGTGATATTATTCCTTTGTCATTGGTATGATCCTAAATGAGTCATACACGATATTAGGCATGATATTGTAGATGTTGTATCAACCAAATACTTGAGGAGATTCGAGCCATTTGTGTTAGCTTCACAAGTGGATTAAGTCTGTTATGTACCTCAAGTTTCAAGAAAGAGAAAGAAAGATGAATCTTTTAGTGTAATAAAGATCAAAGCACGTGCCTACATTGCTATGGCTGATGATGCTACGAATTATGAATTTGAAGACTTGTATCAACCTGACTACGAGCATCTACAATCGATAGTTGTAGACCATACTCTAGATCAAATCTCTATAATTCTATCAAATTTAGTGTTATGGCAAGTTGAGGATGAAGAAAGAACGTTTGTAGAAGATGATGATGAAAATGAAGAAGAAGAAAGTATTGACCACAGTGACGAAGATTAAGGAGATTTTATTGTTATTTTGGTAAATATCATTTTTAATTTACTTTGTAAATTCCTTCTACACTTGCATTCTATACTGATTTGTTATTTAATTTTCATATCTATCAACTAATTAAGATAATATAGAAAACTAACAACTTAATTTCAATTTAGGTTCATCATAGCTTTCTTATTGAGCATTGTCGCTGTTCTTGTGCTTGTAAGTATCATCAAGTAATAAGAATATGATAATCATTTTTGTATAATGTTTATCCAGTAAATTGCATGAATCTTATATGAATTTTTTAATGTATTGTTTACGGTTTTAGATGGCCAGATTTGGTAGAGGCCGTCGACGCTCTAGTGGTTCTGGTGGACGTGGGTTATTAGAGGATCGAGAGATTGATCCTAGTACTTATACGAGTGCTCAGTTGCTTGAGTTCATTCGTTCACAGGGTCTGACACCATCTGAGGTTGGATGGACACCTCTAACCACTTTGGTTGAGGCTCCCACCTATCCTCCGGTGTTTAGGCATAATACTACTCCACAGAGTAGTACTGCACGTCATGTCCAACAAGGATTGTCTCCCCGTCCAACTGCAACAGGTAAATAATATAATGAAATTATACTTTTTAAGTCTTTAAATTAAATATAATTATTGAAATTTTTTTAATTTGATTGATAAATAACAAGAACAACAACAACAACAACAACAAGGAGGATATGCTCAAGTTTCTCAGGGACCATGACCTCTTCTGGAGCTTGATTCAGTGGGTAACTTTTAATTTAATTTGGTGTTAACATGTACTACTTTTTTCCTATACCTAACTTGATTTATTTGCAGTAACTTCAAGAGGAGTCATAGGATCTTGTCAGAGATCACAAAAATTTTTATATCTTATGCATCGACCATCGAGTACTGGTGGTCACATTTGCATCTAGATGAGAAGGAAAGAATATTTGATGTGTTATTGGTAGTTATTTTTTTTATTCTATCTATAAGTTAAACAATTAGTATATTAAATTGACAATGATGTTGGATTTATATAGAGCAAGTTTACACTTTCACCTAGATATACCAAGGAGGATTATCGTGTGCCTTTTACAAAATTAATTAAGAAAAGGATGAATGATATCTATTATATGACATGAATAGATGTATTGGTTAAATGTCCTGAGCCTCACGATGATTATCAGGTGGCCAAGGCATTTCCTCCGTATTGGTGTACACCAGAGAAGTAATTAATATTTATATTAAATTTCAGATGTTTTTATTATTGTATATGTGAGGATTAATATATATATTATTGATTAATGTTAAATCTAGGTGGAATGGACTCTCTTTTTTCCACAGACGCAGAGTTCTGAAAAAAGTCCATGGTTGAGAAGTCAAACCGTGGAAAGCAAGAAATTCGTTCTATGAGCAGATCAAGAAGCCACAACGACCTTCGAGTTGAGTTGATAAGGATAATTTTATATTAATTTACTTTAAAATTTTTTTTATATTATTTTTAATTACACCTAGATCGTATTAGTTTCATATTGCAAACAAACTATTGCTAATATCAAGTTCTAACCAATTTATGAATCTTAACAAACGTAATAGAGAATACTCAATCAAATGATAAAACTTAAATATGTGACAAAAAAATAAACCAGAAGTCAGCCCCAATTCGGCTTTTCATGGAATCGACATGAAAGATAACTTTTCTTTAACTTATAAATGTTAAATCTGGATCTGCATATATAAACAAACAATGAAGAGTGGAGGCAAATCATATCAATACGCGTCGTATCTGGAAGTGAAAGAGAATCACAAAGTATAATTTAATTTCCTTGCCATATCTAATAATACCATCTTAAAATTTTTCATCTAAGATCAATACAAACTTGCTAAAGGTTCCTGCTAAACACATAAAATATAACAGATATTTATCTAAGATTGGCAACAGCACAATCCTAGTACAGAGACCTAGATTTGAGCCAATCATATGTTAAGTAACTCATTATTCCACATGGCATTAGTTCTTTTTTTTTTTTAGCAGTAGTCCTGCATGGCTTGGTCATATGGTCACAAGATCCATTTCCACAAATAACAAGCCTTCCAATCTGCTGCTTATGGATTACTTATTTTACTTATTTTGGGTCCAGATTTAGGGTCATTTATTGTTCAGTTTTATCTGCTTAAAAGAAAATTTTAGGAGCAAAACAATAAATTATAATAAAGTGAAAATTGACCTTAAATAATTCAATGAATAGCAACGGCAACATGGAATAAGCAAGGCAGGCATTCATTTTCTGGTAAACTAGCAACAAAATTTGTGGAGCATAATCAAATTGAACTGACATCATCAAAGTTCAGGCTCCCATAGAGCCTTCCATAAGCACGCATAGGACCACCATATGCCTCAACAGTTGCTCCCATGTATCCACTACCTGTACCAGGCGCATCCAGTGGTGTGGCAGAATCAATTGCAACCTGTGAAGAATATGCAATATCAACTGGTGATAAACTTTGTCAAATCTGACAATAATTCTACTTGAAGATCTGATCTTCATTTCCAAATTTCAATAGGCATGTCTTTGTGTCTTTGATATCCTTGAATATAGGTATAGCATTTGAGTAGAGTTGTTAAGTTTTGAATCCACACCGTGGTTAGGAAGGAATTCAAATATGCAATTTTGGATATGCAGTTTTTAATCGTTGAATTACCGCCATTGAATGGTTTTGGATTTTTTTTCCAATCATTGAATGACCATTATTGAATGGATTTGAATTTAGATTTTATTCTTCAATTGAATGATTGCTATTGAATGGAATTGGATTTTTTTTACAAGTTGAATGGATTTGGACTTACATTTTTTTCTTCAATTGTTGAATGACAGCCATTGAATGGATTTGGATTTTTTCTTAATCATTGGTGTGCTTACACGTTTTCCATTATTTAGTTTTACTGGTTTCTTCTTTCAGAAATGTTGGCTTTGGTAGTTTTGTTACAGATGGGATACCATCTTTTCATTTGGATGTCAATAGCTGTTAGTATTAAAATGTCTTGTATCAATATGAAGTAGCAAAAAAATTAATAAAGTTTTTGTCTTAATTGTTACAGGCCACTAATCTATGTAGGGAACCTACAGTAGCAGAGTGGTGGACTGTATCCTATACTAGTCGGTCAGAGCATGTTTGGTCAACCCAGAGTGCGAAGGATGTACTTGTAAGTAATAATGATTATAATTAAAGTTATTTTAATAATATGCACTTATATTTTATATTATCTTTAACTAACTTTTTGTGTTTATTTAAACAAGATAATATCGATGAACACCTAGCCTTTGACAAGAAACTTTGCAAGTAAGTTTCAATGGAAAGGAATGTGGGTAGTTCATCAAGAAAGCAAGGCTTGGGTGGTTTGGATTCATACTACTCAGAAAATATGACTATTGGTTCTTCTGCGACTTCTACTAGGTAGTATCGTCCTACGCCTCAGGCTTCTGCTTCATTTCATTCGGGGTACTTCAGTTCTCAGTTGTCAAAGATGGCAACTACATTAGAGAGTTTCAGAACCGACATACGCTTAGAAATAAGGACTGAAGTAAGGAATGAAATAAGAGATGAAATACATGCTTTGGAGGATTGACTTGTAAGGTAAAATTTTATTTACTTTTAAATTTTTTAATATATATAAATTGTCATGTTGAATTCAATATTATAATTTAATCATTGTTCATTACAATATATATTAAGTTTGTTTTTTATAATCAGAAGATATACGGACGAGCAAGAAGTTTATTTGGCAAGTGATGATGAAGAGGATTTCGAGGAGTATAGACGTCGTTGTCGCTCCATCCACGCATCATCCTCAAAATGTAAAGGAAAGCAAGTTAGTTCCCGAAGAAAGTGATATGTAATATATCGTTTTGCCTTGTATTATATTTATTGACTTGTATTAAGATATTTCAGTATTGTATTAGCTACTTTTTTGTAAAAACTTTGGATGTGTAAAATCTTATATTGTATGATCAATTGAAACTTTTTTTTATAAAATCTGTATACGTGTAATTTAATGTACTTGTGAATGTATTTGAATGTCATTTTATTAGGTATATGAATCTAAATTTTAGCTTGTTCAATTTTGTAATGTATTGTTTTATTTTTTTAGCTGCCCAATATTAGCGAGGACATAGCGAGGACATTTCCTCGCTATGTCCTCGCAATAATAATGACTTTCGTTTTATTTACGAGCACTTAGCGAGCCAATTGCGAGGACATTATGTGACCACGTCCTCGCTATATCCTCGCAATTTCGTCGCTAAAACTGGAACGACGACATAATCTCATGATATTTAGTGAGCATTTGCCGAGAATACTACGAGGATATAGCGAGGAAATTACGAAGAAATATTTCCTCGTAATATTCTCGCTAATATTAGACGAGCACATTGCGAGGATACATCCTCGCAGTATTGATTTAACGATTTATTTAGCTTCGAGGATAATTATTCCTCGCTAAGTCCTCGTTAAAGTTTGTAATCAAGACTTAGTGAGGAATCAACGAGGACTTAGTGAGGAAAAATGTCTTCGCAAAATCCTGTGTCTCTTGTAGTGGTGGTAGCATAAGGTTTAGAGGATTTATTTATTTGTGCTTGGTGTTGTTTGTCTAGGGTCTTTATTTTCATGCACTTGATTTTATTTATTTCTCATCTATGAACAATAATTTTTATCAAAAAGCCATTGAACATGATAAAGCAAAAATGAATTCATGAAAGCTAGAAGCAGTTATAGACTATGATGATAAATAATTTGCAGTCCAACCTATGATTTATCTATAGGTTGAACTACATTAGTATTTTATTAGTGTGGAACTACAAAGTATTTATTGATAAATACTTTGCATCCCAACCTACAATTTATGTATTAGTTGAACTACATTAGTATTTTATTAATGTGGAACTGCAAAGTATTTATTGATATGCAATAATAAGTTCAACTCATATGCACTAATATGTATTTCAACTTTATCAAAACAAATACTTTGCAATTCATATTTTTCGATAATAAGCATGCAGTTGAATTGCACTAAAAAGTATTTCAACTCTTTTATTAGTTGAACAATTATCTTTTATTGAGTTGCAAAAATGAAATTGTGTTATGAGTTGAATTGTGTTATCTTTCATTTTTGCTCCAGCAAAATGAATAGTTGAACTATGTGGAATTAAGTATGAGATGCACTAATGAGTTCAAATGAATTAATTTCAACTAAAAGTTGAACTACATATGAGTTGAGATGAATTCGTTTTAGTTGAATTCATTTTTGCAATTGAACTACACTAATAAGTATTTCAACTTTATTGAAATCAGAATTAGTGTGTAATTCATAATAATATGAACTGCAAAGTATCATATGTAGTTTATCTTTTTATCAAAAAGGTTGAATTGCAAAGTATCATTTGTAGTTTATCTTTTTATCAAAAAGGTTGAACTGCATGAGTATTTTATTAGTGTGGAACTGTGAAAGTTGAACTACATATGAGTTGAGCAATCGAACTTGTATCTGTCATATGTCATCTGATGTCTTCCAAAAACCAAAAGAAAACAAATACTTGTTGAACATTCATCGAAAAACAATAAGTGGAACATAAGTACATAACACTCGTTGAACTTCATAAACTTGAAATCAAGACATGAAATTCATAACACTTGTCTCAAGGACTTGCCTCATTGTATTTTGTACTTATGGATAAATCAGGTCCTGCTTCCTTTAGCCCTAGTAAAGAGAAATGTTAGTTTTTTGTTACTTCTGTAATTTTTTTTAAAGTGGATATGATGATTCACATTATAAAATAAGCATCATCAATCGAATATGCAAGTTGCAAATATACAAGAATAAAAGGAAAAAAGAACAGCTAAAAACTACCAAAAATTACAGTTTTCGGTATAACATTTTGGATTCAATATATCGATTGGGTCCTGTAGAGTGAACTAGAGCCCAGGTTCAGTCGACCAATTTGGGTTTGGTTTGCCAAACTAGACCCCTAAACCCAATCTTTGTGTGTTTTAGGTTGGGTTTTCAAGTATCATAATAGTATTGATTATTAGATTATTCATGTAGATGATTAAGATAATCATTAGAATGATTGTAGGGATTGCCTAAAATGAATTAGCAAGAATCCCTTGAGTGTGGGTAAATTCTGAAGGGTTGTGACCAATATTGCCTCGGGGGGACCCCGCGAGCTTGGTACGAGGAAAAACAAACTTGCGAGGACCGATGCATTTACGACAATAATGGGGAATCCGAGAGAAGGATGCTCTTCAAAAGGGAAGAAACATTACGAAACACAAACGGATAAGGAAAGGTGAAAAACTAGAGTCGCCACCTAATCTATTAAGAGAGAAAACCGGAAGACGAGGAAAATTGAAAACAAAACAAACAGCAAAACTCAATCGAAAAAAGTGAAATGAAAATCCATGCCAATTGATGCGACACAAGGGCCGATGCAAGCCAAAGAAAGGGTAAGGATTCCTCTTAAGCATGGGGAAAGTGTTAGACACCTCCATACACTCGACGAATTGGTTTTTCTTAGCTTGTTCGTCCATATATGTGGCTATGTAGGCATGTATATGCCAATTCATGTTTTTCTGTTAAGCTAAATGATGCGATGATTTAAGAAAGATGCATGATTAAAGACCAAAACACTATGGTAGGATACTAAAACTTGGATAAGCAAAGAGTACTGGGAAGAAAACATGATTAAGGGTGCAAGCAATGCGGATAACAAGCAAAGGACTCGGTCTGATGAAGGCCAAAAGTCCTTGGAATTTCCATGTAAGTGGGCCACACAAGTCCACCACAGGATTAGGATAGGCTTCGATCATTAGGCTTCTCATCATCCCCAAAAACAATAGAGGGATTCAAACCCAGAAACCAAAAGCATGATGTAGAAGGTCAATAAGCAGAGATCTCAGAAAAGCAAAGCACAACTCAAATCTAAAACAAGTGATCAATAAACAAAATGGGGCTTGGTTCGCCCATGCTCTAGACCGGGGTACCCGTGCATCCAACACATCGTATCGACCCAAGATCCAAAATTTGCGATAGATGGCCAACCTTCATCGCTTTCCCCAAGCCACGAGAGCATAGAAAAAAGCAAAGCAAGCATCCAGAATTGAAGATGGGTCACACACGAATAGGAAAACACAGTCATTGTAGATTAAAAGGACCTGGTCCACCCCTTCCACCTCCAGTCATCTTTGCCGAACTGGGTAACCTTCGTCGACCATGGATAGGGTCAATGAAGCCCGTTAATCCTCTAGGACACTTCGAAGACATTGAGGGGAATGTAGGGAAGGTTCAAGAAGCAAACTACATGCATACACGTGCATGAGTCACTCCCTTCGTCCAATTGGGTCACGCTAGTGACGTCCTCCTCTGTCCGACCATCGAAGATGGCTAGGGAATGTGTGAAGACGTTGGGCGGTATGGGTGAATGAAGGGGGTGAGCAAGGGTGCCATTGGACGAGCCTGACCACATGTTTAAGGGTCATCGGCCTCACGTGGATCAGTGGCCTTCTGCTAGCGAGATGCAAATGGAAACAAGATGCAAACAAGGCTTGGATGAAGAGCAAATAATACTAAAGAGTTCAAGGGATGTAAATGAGGCTAGGGAAGGAGGAGAATACCTATTGAGCACTGAGGTGTCTCTCCCTCATTTGGTTGGTTGTGCTTCTCCGGCGGTGGACGAGAGGGGATGGTCAGTGGCTGGAATGGGGCAAAGGTGCTCTGGAGAGGACAGTGGGTGGCTGGAATTGCTTGGACAATAGTGTAGGGGTGATTTGGTGGATTGTGGTTGCTTGTGGAAGATGCTGGGGTGTTGGGTAGTGGTGGTGATGAGTGGACAACCGTCGGACTTCCAGAGGGAAATCGAAGGCCGATGAGGAATTTGGTAGTGAAGGGTGAGCTTGGGGTGCAAGGTGGTATGTAGTGGACGTGAGGGAGTGAGCAGCAAGCAAAAGGTCCTAGTCGTAGGAGATGAGCTGGGTTTAAATAGGCGAGTGCTGTGAATTTGAGCCACTGATCCTCAACCACTCCCATCCTCCAATTGGGATTTGATCAAGGGGACACAACAGGGAATTGAATAATTACGAGGGCCTTCATGGCCTAGATAGGGAGTGGGACACGTAGATCCATGCTAGCCTATGAGAGACAAATAACCTTCGCTAGTTGATACTAACCTAGGGCAACTGCGCAACTCTACCACACACTTGGGCTGTGCTATTGGGCCGTGGTGGTTCGAAGACAATTCTCATGCAAAGAAAGCAAGCTTGGTCCACCAGGTATCTAAGGCATGAGTAGACTTGAGTAGGTTGACTTTGGGCTGTGTTTGGGTTGTGTTAGATTATGGTTGATGGCATTGGATTTAAGTGGGGCTTTGGGTAATGACAGTGGTTGTGCTGACTAACCATCTGAAGCAGGTTCTCCAAAGAAACTGCTTGCCAACTGAGGACAAAAACCACGGTGTCTACAAATTCAAAGACGATATGAACTAGAAATAATAAGTCTCTCCCCTAATGGTTTAGAATGGACAATAGGAATCATGATTCCAACCTTAGGTCTAGAAATTAGTTTGGTTTTGGGTGTGGTGCACTGAATGAGGTATTCAATGGCACTATTCTCGGTGTTAGACTATGAACTAGCTGTGACTCATGTGAGACATAGGGCAGTAGACGTCTTACCCCTTTGGTGTCGAATCTTAGAGTTATGGTCGTAGTTTGTATTGGTATTCGGTCTTATAAGTCAATAGGACTTTGAAACTGTTGCTTTGGTTTTGGTGTGGCTTCTTCTTGGTGATTTTTATCCCCAAAAGGTGTTATTGTTGCTGTTTTGGGTAGTTAGCTTGGGTTGTCATTGTGGGTTAAGCAAGGTGCGCTAGAACTCAAACACTCCTAAGGTGTGGTTTTCTGGGTTTAACAGAGGAGTTGTCAAGGTTGTGTTTTGGGTTGTGGTCATGGATTTTGATTTTTATGTTGCGTTTGGAATAGTAGTTATGGTGTTTTTGGAAGGTTATTTAAAGGATTTCGAAATAGGTTTTGGAAAAGAAAATGCATCAATTTGTAAAGGTTTTGGAAAGTGTTTTTCGGTGTTTTTTGTTTGTGGAGACTTAGAGGTTGTAGGCAAGTATTTGTTGGATCATGGAGGTATGATACTCCTAGATTGTTGTTCATGAGGTTGAGGCTGAAGTCTAAGAACTAAGAGGCTGAGGAATAACGACAATAGACCTAGGGGGTATGATACCTTTATGTAGCTAGGTGTGATATTTGAAGATCAGGTTCTAGAGCCAATAAGCTAGAGGGTCGTGTTGCCAAGACTAGGAAGCATGCAACTCCTAGGTAGTAAAGCATGATTTACTAGGCTGACATTCGAGGGTTGAGGTGAAATCTAGACATGGTGATATCATGGTAGTGGACTCAGGAGGTATGAGACTCCTACACAATTGGACGCGATACCTTAAACATGCTAGGTGTTAAGACTTGAGGTGTTGCTAAAGCCTAGGGGTGAAGAGCCTTAGGGGTTTGAGCACTGAGCTAGGATGTTGAAAGGGCGGACCTTGTAGGGGCCAGGATGGGTAGAGCACATGCCTCGTTGACTGGTGACATTTAGAGAGTGAACAACCTTCCTGTGTGGTCGACATTGTGAGTAGTCCTTTCTTTGTGGTTGGACTACAGGACGGGCTTTCTCCTCCCATGGTGGTGAGTCTGGGATAGTGCAAATACTGTGTTAGTAGACTGCTTGTGGCTAGTGTTAATTGCTTGGTGCTGGACAGTGCGACACATTATTGTGTTTGCTCATAGTTTTGATGAGCCTTGATTCAAGAAATCAAGCTCCAATCTAAAGGAGACCATGTTGTTGTGCCTATGTGGCGTTGTGGTTTGGAGCAGTAGCTCCATGACCTTGGTGTTGTTGCTTTGATCCATAAAGGACCATGTTGTGTAGAGGAGAGGCTCTATGGTTTGTGTTTTGTGGTTACTATGGGTATACTATTTGCAATTATGAGCATTCAGGCATCGTTGGTTGTCTGGTCCGCACAGAGAGTGCATGGAATCAGCATGTGTGGTTTTTAGGCTTGACTTGGCAATAATGGCTATTTCAAGTGTGCATAAAGGATTTCGAGAGAGCATGCATGTGGTTTTGAAAAGGAAAAAGAAAAGAAAGGTTTTAAAGGCAAAGTTTTCAAGATTTTGTTGTTTGTTGGGCAATGGTAAGTTACCCTATTGTGGTATTGCAACATCTAGGTGAGATGCCTATGTTTGGTTGCTCTTGGTAATGATTGTCGAGTCGATTAGGTGAGGTGTGTGTTGGGTGATCATTTAGAGTTGTCACTCATGTGTGCTTCTTTTTCTTGGTTTCATAAATGCAGGGATAGGAACTATTTTGCTAGTGCACATATGAGGAGTCACGCTGCCACTCATCAAGGATTCTATTAAGTGTATAGTTTAGTTTTATTTCAATTGTTTATTAGATTTATTCTGCTGAGCCTACTTGGAATTAGTTTTATAATTAGTGTAATTGATAGAGAATAATATAAAAATGAAAATTGTAACTAAGTTGAGTGGTAGTGACTTAGGAGTCGTTACAGAATGGTATTAGAGTGTAGGTTACCTAGAAGCACTAGCCTAGGGATACTTGATCAAGTGACTTTGCAGATTGCATATCATGCATTCCTACACCTTAATTTTCTTGAACTTTTTGCTTTCGATGTTGAGGAGTGTCTTTAGCTCTAGCTCCAGTCTTGATGAGGATGGTGTGTGAAGGACCACATAGAACCTGGGAAGTGATGGTTTGCTCGTTTGTGGAAACTAACATTATCTTCTTTTTGGAAGGTTTTCCAGTGGTTGGATTTCTCGATCGTCGATCTGTTGGAGCTTCTTTGAGGTAGTAGTTTAGGGAGCAGAGTGTGAAGCGACATTCGCTCATGTGGACCGATTCACATGAGCTCTTCAACTCCATGGAGTGTGGTTTTGGTGTTGTCCACTAACTTTGCGTGGATCAGGCACTTTGTTGCCTATGGGAGTGATGGCAGTTGTTTTCGGGTAAGACTTAGTGTTGGATGGTAGGGTAGGAGACCTTGCAATATGTGAGGCTAAACGAGTCATGTTGCCTAGAGGTTGGTCATGTCTACAGTGTGTACTAGTTTGCTTGTTGTGCTATGCCTATGAGAAGGCAAGAAATTGCAAAGGAGGTGTCTTGTTCCTTTAAGGGAGTTATGCACCCTACGATTAGTTGACCAAAGGACGTGTTATCTTTGTCACCATTCGTTGTTGAGCTGAGTTCATGCTTTGTTAGGGAGGGCGAGGTGCAGTAGGTGACTGCCTCTTATCTGCCCTCTATATCTGTTGTTGTTGCTTTTTTGGTTGGTATGGAGGATGTCCTGACTTAGTGGGTCTCCAGATATGTGCTGTTCTTTCTAGGTGACTTGGTGGGTCCCTAGATGTGTGTTGTTGCCTCTTGGTGACTTGGTGGATCCCTAGGTGAGTGTTGTTGCTTCTAGGTGACTCTGTGGGTTCCTAGATGTGTGTTGTTGTTTCTGGGTGACTTGGTGAGTCCCAAGTTGTGTGTTGTTATTTCTGGATGACTCTAGTGAGTCCTTAGGTTTGTGTTGTTCTTCCAAATACTCTATTTAAGGACAAAGTTATCTAGGAAGTGGTGCACATTGGTGTCATGCAATGGTGTTGTGTGGTTGTGTCATGTGTTCTATTTTGGGGGCTTTGCCATAGAGTGGCATAACCTAGCATGTTGTTTGTTATGTGTTGTTTTGGGGTGTCCTGTTGGTGATGCCCAATTGGTTTATTGTTTGTTGGTGAGTTGAATGGCATAGTGTTGTTCAATCAGTGAGGAATCCCCTTCTTTTTTGGTTCTTTTGGGTTTCTGTGGTAAAAATAGGGTGAGTCAAGTGGAGTTGGCTACCCATCTCATTTAGTGGAACAATGAGGGAACAATGAGGGGAACTATCTAGCCCATAGGATTGTGTTGGCCACAGTGGAGTTTGTGCTTTAGATCCAATTGAGTGTTGGCCTAGGATGTAGTTCCTGGAGATAGTTAGCGCTTGGTTAGCTAGTCTGTTAAGACACTCTAGATCCACAAAGGGCTTTGTTGTGTCTCAATAGCTAACTTTTTCTCTCATACCTTGGATTAGAGGAGTCTTTTGGGGTGATGAGAGGTGATAATGAGCACGTGATGTGGAGTGTGAGGTGGTTTTGATTAGGTTGTGTATCAAAGTAGCATAGTGGATGTTGGTGGGAATTGGTTGCACCTGTTCAACCCTGTATTTTGCATGTCTACTAGAAAGGTTTGATATGTTTTGAGACTTTGGAAGACACTATTTTGAGCCTGCAGTTAGAGGTTTCATGTCCCAAAGGGACCTCTTTTCACAGATTTGGTGGTGTTTAGACTCAAGGAGACTTGAGTCGGTGTCACTCTAGACATTAGTAGGACGAAATAGTTTTGTGGAGCTTAGATTTCTCCTATGGGTCCTAAGTTTTGGGTGGTACCGCTATGCTAAGTGTCTAGAGTCATGTGTTTGACATTTGAATTTGGTATTTTTGGTCTTTAGCCTTGAAAAATTAATGGGCAAAATTCTTTTAAGAGGGTCAAGATTTAACAACCTAGATTTGGATGTGATGCTTTAGTCAGATATTTAATGCGGAATTCAAGTGTGTTAGGTGTTGGGGGCTTTAGCGTCCAACACTAGACGAGTTCTCGGCAGCGTCTTACGCATGGATTGTGGATTTTTGGCCTTCTTGATGTTTTGTGGTTGTGGTGCTATGATAACCCTTGTGAAAATCTTGAGAGTTTACTTTAGACTGTGGAGGTCTGTTGGCATGCTTTAGCAGTTGATCTTTGATTGCAATGATTTGGTTTCTATAAATATCCCATTTTTGCATTTTCCAAAGTCCATCGAGGATAGGAACTTTTGAGGTGTCCTAGATCACATGGCTAAGAATCTATAAGCTATTTTCTAGATCTTTCTATGAATTCTTCAAAAGAATTTTATTTTACGTGTTTCAAGGTCGTTAGCTATGACTAGAGTAGGAAATCGAGTCGGGCTGGGCCGGCCCGGGCTTGTTCGTACAAGCTATGGGGCCGGCACGGCCCATGGCCCGTATGTGGGCCGGGTTGGGCCGATCCATTGGGCCTAAAAAAAAAATTTAAAATTATTTTTTTTATTAATAAAAAAATATTTGAAATACAACAATTTTTTTACATAAAAAATAAAAAAGATATTTACATCATTTGTTTTACATTTTTTTTTAAACTTTTTACATCAAGAATTATTCATTTGGGGAGTCTGTTCTGCATGTTGAAGTTGATGTCGCATCATCGTCTTCTTCTGATTCAGACTTCAAGCTCAATCCTTGAAGACGGTCAACCGCATCGTACCAATCTTTTAAGCAGACGGAGGCTTCTACAGACTTCTCTGATAATCTACATCTTTTTTCATTTAATA
>JAMKQA010069853.1:0-24661 GCA_024699735.1 Posidonia australis | reverse complement strand
CTTTGCATCTTGTTTGCTTTTTGCCTTTTTGTGGTTTTTTTGGTTTTCCTCGTCTTTCCATTAAAAGACTAGGTGGCGACTCCTTTCCTTATCCTTTTGTCTTCCCTTTGGTGTTTCTGGATCTTGTCTCTTCCTCCGGATTCACCATTTTTGTCGTGACTGTATCGGATCTCCCCGTGTGTTTCTGCACACCAGAGTAGGTTTGGAGAACCGCTCCTAGGGGTTCCACCGGCATGGTCACACCAAGCAAAAAGGGTGCTTGTCCTCTTGTAAAGGGGCATGTTGTGGCTTCACTATGTTGAAAGGCATTGTGCCTTTCTGCCAAGTGGGAGAATGTTTGACAATTTTAGCAAATATTTAGGGGCATATTTGTAACTATCTAACTAAGTGACGGGACTATTTGCAATTATGGAAAGTATAAGAGGCATACTATAATTTCCCCAAGTTAAGTGGCAAAAGGTGGTTCTTCCTGATTAGGGCATACTGCGATCATGTCAAGTTCGAGCAATACATCACAATTCTATTGGATGTTTCTGTAAAGTTGAGGGGGTGGGCCACAATTTCACCAATCTAAGTGTATTGCATAACCATGCAAAGTTGCGCACATCCTACAGTCTCACAGGAACCGATGGGCATTGTATTAGCTACTCAACTGAAAAGTGTTTTGGTAGGGCCACCATGCTAAGGGGCATTCTACTGTCAAGCTGAGGACAAATTTGCAACTGTGTCAAATGTTGAAGGGATATTTCGTAATTCTACAACATAATGTAGGGTATATCTATGATGTTTGCCAAGTTGAGGGGGTGTTTCACAATTCTACCATTTTAAGTGAGCTCTTGGTGATTCCACCAGGCATAGGGGCATATAGTAGTCTTGCCATGTAGAGGGGCATGATGTAATTTTTCCAATGTTGAGGGATGAACTGCATTTTTGTTAGTTATTTTTCATTTTGACCCCAATGTAACCCTACTGCAGGTGGAAAACTATTGCTCCAGGAATATTGGAGGTGTATCAAATGATGGATCCCACCAAATCTACATAAACAGTCGCTAATCATTTTTATTCTCTTCTACCTCCTATTTTCAGTTTCCTTCTCTTTGCCTTAAAAAAAACCTATGTGCCCCATCTCCTCCTCTTTTTGTCACCTACACCTAGCCTCCTCTTTCTTCTTCTCCTTCTTCGTTGGCAGCTAGGGCAAGGGTATCCTCGAAAACAGTGAGCAACGAGCAAGGGCTGCAAAGGGGAGTGACGATGTGTGTGTGTGGCCATGGGGCTTGTGGAGGAGCGGTGGCAGTGTGCGACATGACTTGTTGCAAATAAGCAGCAACGGTGTGGGGAGCCGATCGTAGGATAGACAACCCAAGTGTTCTGCATGGTCTTTGGGATTCTAGGTTGGGAGCCTCCAAAGAAAACTCAAATCTCTGATAGTCTCGCCATGGGCTAGCTGAGGGGGTAGACAGAGATCTCGCCAAACTCAAAGCCCGACACAGATGAGGTGACCTTCGTGGTCCTCTACTTTCTGTTGGAGTTGATTGGGCTGATATTTTGCGACACCTTGGGCTACTATGTCTCCTTTGCTTGGCTACCGTACATTATAGATATTGAGTGACTGGATCAATGTGACTAGGGTGAAGCAAGTTATGCATGGTTGTTGAGTGGTTTGTGTAGAAATCCTGTTTTGGCACTCTGCTATTGTTATTAAGTCTCATCACATCATAGCATACTCCATTCAGCCTTAGAGGCCTTTCTCTCAGCCTAAGAACATTCTTAATGCTCATTTGCCAGTTTGGGCCATTAGATGTAGGATTTTTTGTGTTCAATGTTAAACGCTAAAAACCATGCATTCTGTGTTGAATGTTGGAAATCAAGCGTTTTACATGTTCAATCCCTTTTCCTGTTCAAATCTGGTCAAACCATCCTTTTTTGGACTTGAGATAATTTCTCAATATTTTCAATGAGTTTTCGTACCTTATTTAGAGCTCTTTATTAACCTATTAAATGACTCATTTAACCACATTTGACTTGATACCCAAATTTGGCAAGTTTTTAACCTGAATGTGTTAGACATTGGATCTTATGCGTCTTACATTATACACAAAATATGCTATGTCTAACACCTGACGGTTGGATCCTAGCTTATTCTTTCTTTCCTTTTTTAGAACAATTTGAATTTAAATTATTTCCATTTAAGGAAAATTCCTTTGATCGTGCGTAACGGTAATATGGCTTTGATCGTACTTTATTGTCTTTTTAATGGGAGAATATTCCATCATTAGTTGTAGCTAGACATCTGGGTGTGTAAGACATTGAGATCTTTGCGTCTTATGCTAGATAGAGTAGTTGCTATGTCTTACATAACTCTTTGTTGTAGCTACATTATTTTACCAATTTTAGATCTTTTTACCTATTTTGATCCTCTCATGACTCTATATAAGCATGGGTACCCTCAACCTTTGAAAGGACAAAGGGAGGAATTTTGAGAATTTAGGAGGAATTTTAGAGATCTAGAGAGATCAAAATTTGAGAGCAATTTAAAGTGAGGAATTTGTGAGAAAATTAAAAAAGAGGGAGAAAGGAGAGAGTTATTGTCTCCAACTACATCGGCATATTGCATCTCATGCATACATTGCATAAAAAATGGGGGGTTTTCTTTTTAGTATTTTGCATATTTTAAATGTTGTAGCTAAGCATTTATATTTAGTTGCAAACAGGGAGACAAAACCCTTGGGTAAGTATTTTCTCTTTATTTCATATTAATTGCAATTTGTTTTATTGAATTATTTACTACACTTTATAAATCTGCATATTTAATTTTATTTTGTAAGGAAAAGAAGTGGAAGAAGAAGCTCACCAGCATGAACACCCATAAGCAATAATGGTGTTATCCTAAGGTAGTTGAACCTACATCAACAACACATCACCCTAAGTGTCTCGAGGGTCAGCAAAAGAGAACCAAGAGTGGCGATCACATCGACTTCAACATTCATGGAGTAGACAAGTCGAATACAAACGAAAGGGAAACAAACGAGGCAACAAAACGCATAAACGCTTCCACCTCCCCAAAATCCTGCATCCACGGATTAGTGATCATAGTGGAAGGGCTGAAAGTGCCCCCATGCTAGGTGAACCATCCTCTTCCTCCTTCATTTCCTTGCGTTTTTCTATTTTTTTTATTTATATCATGGATTTCAAGTTCGTGGAAAAATTTCTCTTAATGTTTTGAGGTACCACAACTCTTCGCTTGTTTGGACTTTTATACACTTAAAAATGCATGCAATCACCTCTCATTTGATTTCGATTATTGGAAGCAGAGGTGGTTGAATTAAAAAAAGGGATAGCTTTCCTGAAAAAATTCACTATTAGTGTGTTAAACACAACTTTACAAGCATCTTACGTAAGACATGTCAATTTCTATGTCTTACATATCTGAACAGAATCTGATTCTATTTTCAAAATTCTCCATTGTTTTCTTTGTATAATTGGCCCAAGGACTAAGGTCTAAGATGATCGACTCTGCTGTAGGGATCAGAGTCTTGATCTTTGGGTGCATTTTAAAATTAAAAAAAAATCGTGTTTTCTCTGTGACTTGCATGGCCTTCATTGGGAACTACTTTTTTTGTGTTTTGTCATGGGTTACACAAAATAACTACTTAAGTCTAGAGCACTCTTGTTGTAAAAGACTTAAGAAATGTGTTTATGTTATAATTTTCTTTCAGAAGGGCTACTTTTTTCTCTCTTGATTCTTGTGGAAAGTAAATTAGAATCCCAAGTAAAGAATTGTATTCTCCTCCCCTCTATGGCTTGTGTGCTTGAAATGTGAGAGACCCAATCAATCCTGGGTACACTGGACTCTACCTCTACGAGGTAGGGATCTAAACGTACTCGAGGCTCACTAAAGACTTTCAGGAGTTGAGGTAGAGGCAGTACTAAAGAAGTGAAATTTGTACCCATTGTGTAAGGATCCATAAACAACCCCGAAGAAAGTCATACCTAAGCTTTAGGCACCATGAAAGCCATACAGGTTTTAAAACACTAATAATAAAGTGAAAATATCAATAAAATCAATTAAATGCATGTTTGGAAGTGTCTTTTGTGTAGTTGTTTGAAATAGGGGTGTTAAACATAGTTTGTGTTGCATCCTACATTGGACGCACCAGGCTTTGTGTTTAACACATTGTTTGGTTTTCTAGCTTTTATTTGTGGAGAATGATGAATGTCATTGGGTGAATATTTGAATAGGCACTTTAAACAAGTCATTTGTAGTCCAATTTTCATTTTCCTTTTATAGAAACTTGTAATAGGTCGCAAAACCTCTTATAAGCTTTTTTATCAAGTGCAATCTTTTCCCTTTATTAGTAAAAAAAATTAGAAGGGAAAAAAAGAAAAGAGAGAAAAAGAAAATAATAAAGAAAGATAGCCAAACAAAATACTAAAAAAAATCAGAAATCAAGAAAAAAAATCAGAAAAAGGGGAAAAGTGAAAAAAAAAATGGGAAATTTTATTACATTTTCTAGATCCCTATTAATATCGTCTCATAAGTCTATAAATAGTTTATGAGAACATTGGGATTTGTTTTTACAAGCAATCTCACTTAAAATTAGTGGAAGAACCATTGGGAGCATTAAAATAGTTTAGCCTTGATTCTGAAGTGTTAGACGCATGACTTACAACATCTAATGTTGAACACTGTTACTCTAGCAACCTACATGCCAAATTGAAGAGGATGCTCAATTTATTGAATGCTTTATCAATAAAAGTCAATGAGGATGTGCCAAGGGTTTGTGATGATTGAATAAATAATATTGGACGTTGTATGCATCAACCAATTTAACATTGAAGAGGTAAAAGCTTACAAGGTTGTTAGATGCCAATATTACCAGTGTCTTACATTAGACATAGATCAATTTGCATCTTACACTTGTTGCATCAAACTTAAGTCAGATCAGGAAAGAAGTTAAGTCAAATGTCTGAATCCAAGAGCAGTTAGTCAGGTACAACTAGCATGCCCGAGGAGGAGCCCATCTTGAAGTTATTCCATCTAATCACTGGAAAAGAATTAGATTCCAACTTGATCCAATACCAAGTCTTGTGTCACTTTCTTTGTAGTGATATCAACTACCTCAGTCCAACGAGGATGTCAAATCAATAAGATGATCTCTATCAAAGTCAACACTTCCCTAGTGAAGGATTATGAAGGCCCGTCGCAAACAACATCCCTGAAGGTCCTGTAGACACCCCAATTTTCATTCTCAGTTGGCAGTCAACTTCTCCAATGGAACCCGCTCCAGATGGTTGGTCGGTACAGTCACCTTCATCACCCAAAACCCCACTTAAAACCCAATCTATCAACCATAAACCAACAGAACCCAAACATAACCCAAAGCCAACCTATCAAGCCCACTCATGACCTAGAAGCTTGGAGGACTAGGCATGCATCCTTTGCTTGTGAACT
Source organism: Posidonia australis (assembly GCA_024699735.1). Taxonomy (NCBI): domain Eukaryota; kingdom Viridiplantae; phylum Streptophyta; class Magnoliopsida; order Alismatales; family Posidoniaceae; genus Posidonia; species Posidonia australis. The sequence continues at coordinate 19,209 of JAMKQA010069853.1, read as the reverse complement.
ATCTTAGGACCACTGTGGCTCGACCACACGGCCCATATGCGTGGATGAGGAATGTGGTTTCCCTGGGTCAATATCAACGAGCGAAGGTTAGACTTGTCCTTTCACCAATTGTACACTGGATCCTCACCTCTCATTGGTTGGCATGGCATGAAGCCCCCCATGATCATTCAATTTCCCATCGTATCCCCTTGATCAAATCCTAGTCGAAGGATGGGAGTGGTTGAAGATCAGTGGCCCAAATTCGAAACACCTATCTATTTAAACCCATCCCGTCTCCAATGACGAGGACCTTTTGCTTGTTGTCCACTACCTCACGTCCACTGAGCACCCACCTTGCTCCCTAAGCTCCTGCCTCACTTCCCAAACCCTCGTCGACCTCTGACTGTCCTCCAAAAGTCCGATGGTAACCCACTGATCTCCCTTACAACCCGATGTTCCCACCACTTCCATAAGCCTCCTTAGTCCACCAAACTACCACCACACCCTTGTCTAAGCAAACCCAAACACCCACCATTTTCTCCAAAGAAACCTAGTCCAATTCCGGTTACCGACCATTGCTCCCCAACCGTCGCTGGAAGAGCTCATCCAACCGAACGAAGGAGACATATCCTGGCACTCAATGGGTATTTCTCTCCTCCCCTTACCTCATTTTCAATCCAGAATCTCTTTAGAATTGTTTTCTCACGTCTGAGCATTGTTTGGCATCTCCTTCCTCTTTGCATTTCGCCAATGAAGAGCCACCGACCCACGTGAGGCTGACGGCCCTTGAATGTGTGGTCAGGCTTGTCTAATGGCATCCCCTCTCTTCCCCTTCATCCACCCATGCCATCCAATGCTCTATCTTAGTCCCAAGCTATCACTAATGGTCTGACGAAAGAGAGTGTCGCCAGTGTAACCCAACTGGATGGAGGGAGGGACTCGTGCACGTGCATTCTTGTTGGTTGCTTCCTAAGCCTTCCCACACTCCCCTCAACGTCCTTGGAACGCCTTAAAGGGCTGACGGACTCGATCGGCCTCGTCCATGACTAGCGAAGGACGTCCAGTCTAACATAAATGACCAGAGGTGGAGGAGATGGTCTAGGTCCTTCCAATCTTGTTTGTTTGTGTTTTATTGTTCTTACATGATCCATCTTTAGCTTTGGATGTTTTTCTATTTGTGTCTCATGGAAAGTGATGAAGGTCGGCTGTCGGTTGCATTTTTAGGACCAAGGGTCGATACCATGTATTAGATGTGTAGATGACTTGGTCTAGAGCATGAGCTGACCAAGCCCCCTCTTATCTGCTCCCCTTTTATCTTAGTCTTGATTTATGTTGTGGAGATCTCTGTTTCTTCCTTTTCCATATCGTGCTTTTGGTTTGTGGGTTTGAATCCCTTTATTGTTTTTTTCTAGACGATGAGAAGTCTAATGATCGAAGCCTGTCCTAGTCCCATTGCAGGCCTGTGCGGCCGTGTTGTGTGGAATTTCCAGGAACTTTTGGCCCGCATCAGACTGAGACTTTTGCTTGTTTATCCATGTAGCTTGCTCCTTTAATCATGTGTCTTCCCTACTATTCTCTATTTGTTCAGTTGTTGCGCCTTCTTTGATTTTTGGTCATGAATCTTGCATGTTTTTTTAATCCTTGCATTATCTAGCTTAATCGGCAAACATGAATTGGCATATACATGCCTACATAGCCTCACATGTGGACGAACAAGCTAAGAAAGACCGATACGTCGAGTGTATAGGGGTGTCTAATACCTTCCCTATGTATAACAGGAGTCCTTACCCTTTCTTTGGCTCCCATGGGCCCTTGTGTCGCATCCATTGGCACAGATTCTCACTTCTCTTTTTTGTTGGAATTTTGTCGCTAGTTTTGTTTCCAGTTTTCCTCGTCTTTTGGTTTTCTCTTTTAATAGATTAGGTGGCAACTTCAGTTTTTTCCCATCCATATCTGTTCGTGTTTTGTGATGTTCCCTTTTCTTATGGAGCATCCTTCCCTTAGATTTATCATTTTCGTCGTGGCCTTATCGGTCTCGCAAGTTCAATTTCTCATGTCAGACTCGTGGATCCCCCTGCCCGCTAGCAATGGTCATAGCACATCTGGCGACTCCACTGGCGATGTGAGACTTCGACTTTCATCTTACCTTGTTCTTATTTGTGTGGCTGTGTTTGCATGTTTATTTATTCATGCTTGCTTTATTTGATGCTAGCTATGCCTTTTGTCATGTGATTGTTTAATTTACACATATGCTATGTCACTACACCTACACATGCCATGATATCATGCCTTTTGATTTGATGATTGTTTCACTTCTCACAAGCATGATCCACAACACTACCACACACCATGCACATGCCTTTTGATTGATGTATGTTGTATGCATGCCATGTTGTTAGGTTTTCTTTCCGTTCTGGTCATTAATCTAGGACAATTAGAGACTTGTTTTCCTCCCTTTCTTGTTAAATTAAAAGTTTGGAAGAGAAATAAGAAACTTAGGCAAAACAAGGCATAAAAACATTCATTTCCCATTCATGGCTTTAAAAATCAAGTAAAAAACATCAAATCATATTTGCATGCTTGGAGCATACTGGAACATGCATTCTCTCTCTTCTGAGTCTACCTACAATTGCAAAGGATAGTAGAGGAAGCAATGAAAGTCCACTACTAGGAATAGCATTCTGGTACATGTCTAAGCACCACAAAGATGCCTCACAGCCTTGTCTTGCGGGTAACTCTCGCATTTTGCCAGACATAGAACAGTGACAGATTGAGCAATTATTCCCTTTACTACCTATTTCTTCTCAATCCTTGTGTCTGATTCTGTTTTATCACATGTTTTTGAATGGCGTCTATTATTCAATGCATGTTTCCATTCTTTACTCATGTTTTATGATGCATCATTTATTGCCCTTTGGCATACATTCAATGGCAATGCCTACATAATCACACAAACAAGTGATTAGCTATGAAGAACCAATTTATCCGGTGTATGGATGTGCCTAACACCTTTCTTTCGCCCGTAATAACATATGTGTCGCATCCATTTGGCATGGAGCATCATTTTCAAAATTGCATTATTTTAAACTCATTTTCCTTGCATGATTTTCCCCATCTCCCATATTCAATAGACTAGGTGGCGACTCTATTTCCTTATCCCTCTTTTGTTTTGTGTTGTTTTGGTGTTTTCAAGCGAGTGTCCTTCCATGAATTCACCTCTTTGTCGTGGCTTTAACAGTTCATGTGTTTGGCCCTCTACGCCACGAGTGAGTCAATCGCCAGCATAGCCACACTCTCCTAGGAATGAAAGCATACTGTGAGGGACCAACCAAATGGGGAAGAATAGGCTTAAGCCTTGAAGCAAGAAATTGAGAGATTATACGATAGTGCACATTGCATACGGATATCGGCTTGAAATCAGAAAAGGATTCAGGCAAGGCATTCTTAGCGATCAACTTAAGCATCGTGTGATTCACCAAACGCATCATCTTCCTAGTTCAGATGAAGTCATTAATGGCACGAAGATGATCCTCCTTTATAATATCCTAGGCATCCCTGAAGAAGCAAAGAGAAAACCCATCTGGACTAGGTGCCTTCTCCAAACACATGCCCCAAATAGTACTCCGCAACTCCATCATTAAAGCGTCAACAATGAGAACACAATTGTCATCAACAGTCACCTCCCTTAGAAGAAGATCCAAAGGCAGTGCATCCTCAGCATGGTCAGCATCAAGAAGCTCCTTAAAAAACCCATGAGTAGCATCCATAAGCTCATTACCTTGAACAAGCTGCCCTTGAGTATCCTTAAGGATTCTAATCTCATTCTTAGCATGACGAATCAGAAGAGACTAGTGGAAAAAAGAAGTATTGGAGTCCCTCACAATAGGCTAGAGAACCTTGGATTGTTATTTAAGGACCCGCTCCTCATCATCCAACACAACAATGAGCTGATGTCGAAGTGTCACCTCTTGCCAACACATCTCTGCCTTTCGTCCACCCAATCTAGCACCAAAACCCTACTCCTCATCTCTAATGGCCTCCATAACATCCTGGATGCGATCCCTAAGTCTAGCCACCTCCTTGGTTTCATCACCAAAAGTTTCCCTCACCCAAGTAGCAAGCTTCTTCCTGGTAAGGGCTAATTTGGAGAGCAAATGGTACATAGGCATACCACGAAGTGAACACTACCAAGCTTCTCGAACAATACCTAAGAAATCAAGGTGATCGACCTAGTGATTATAAAACTTAAAGGATTGATTCAGTCTAAGGCACCGCAAACCAATGGAGACCGTAAGCAATGCATGATCACATGCCTCCCTATCACCTAGAGACACATAACACTCAAGAAAAGAAGAGAACTAATCATTTGACACAAAACACCAATCCAATTGAAAATGGACCACCGTCTATCCCCAACAACCACACCACGTAAAAAGATCCCCATTCAATGGCATCTCCATAAGACCTTCGTTCTCAATCCGATCATTGAAAGCACCCAATGACAAATGCGAGAAGCTGGCCCCTCATGTTCTTTAGGGACCCAAACACAGTTAAAGTCCCCACATAAGATCCATGGCAAACCAAAGGTATCACTATGCTAGGCTCTCCACAACGGGACCCTATCATGGGGCTTATTATGCGCATACATGACAAAAAGAGCAACCACCTATCCCCCCAAGTAACAGAAAAGACAGCTTGCTCCATCTCCTAGAGTTTAATCAGGGAAAGAACAGCAAGATTCCAAAGCACAAGAATCCTACCACCTGCAGCACTACTCAAGTTGTGATGGACAGAAGCACCTGGCCAAACAAAGTCAGCAAATCTAAAGATTGCCTCCTCCTTCTTGAGTTTATGTTCTAACAAACAAACAATATCAAAAGCACCACTACCTATCTTACCAACTAGCATAACTCGATGGCTACCTAAGTTAGCACCCCTTACATTCCATGATAAGATCTTCATTTGGAATGGGGTTGGTCTAGAGGATCACCTTCATCCCCACCACATGTCCCAGCCTTCATTGTCGAACACCTAGGCACCACCAATGGCTCAAAATGATTAGAGGTCCCTCGAGTCGATGAATCACCTTGTGTAGAGCTGTTACCACAAGCCCAACCACACCCATCGCCAAGGCTTGTCGAAACACTGTGCCTTCCAAACTTACCATTAAGAGAGATACTACCCTTCCCCTTACTACCTCCTTGACTTGCAAGTGCATTCATGCTACCAACACCAATAGCTCACTCAGATGCTTCGGCAATGGGCTCCTTCGATGAGACACCATGTTACTTAACAATAGCCTGTCCCCTAGCTTCCTCAGTGGCATCTTTCTTCACCAGCACCTTGTTCTTTGCCACAGCACCAGCCTTAGCCACACACACTTTCTCTTCATGACCAAAAGTAGCACAATGAGAGTAGGGAATGGGTCACCATTCATATTCCATTTTTATCTCCTCCTCTTTGCATGAGCTCTAGTTAAGCATAGGAGTAGTGTGACCATGCCGGTGGAACCCTGCACGGCTCTCCTACGTGCGTGGAAGCACATGAAGAGTCCCTATATGGTCATGGCAAAGATGGTGAATCCAGAGAAGAAGACTAGACTCGGAAACACCAAGGAAAGATAAGAAAGGATAAGCAAAGGAGTCGCCACCTAGTCTTTTAATGGAAAGATGAGGAAAACCAAACACAAAAAAAAGAAACCAAGGTGAAGAAAACATATGCATGCTCCATGCCTAATGGATATAGTGCACAAATCAATGCTGACCAGAGAAGGGTAAGGATTCTTGTTATGCATGGGGAAGGGGTTAGGCACCCCCATGCGCTCGAAGAATCAGTCTTTCTAGTTTTCCTGCTTACTAATGGTCTATTGTGTGTATGCTTGCCTATTCTGAGTGCACATGCCTAATATGACTGGAAAACATGCCAAATCAAAGAAAAGAAGTGAATAAGAGAAAACAAATGATAATTGGAGGGACAATGTAGGCATTGCAAATACCACTTTACTGTACACCCGAGGGTAGGTGGTTATGATGACGGTGGGAAGCGATTAGGTTGTTAGGGTTTGAAATTAGGGTTTGGGGTTTGACTTCTGGTTTAGGGTTTGACTTAGGGTTTGACCTATGGTTTATGGTTTTTTAGGGTTTGTGGTTTGGATTAGGGTTTAACCTAGGGTTTAGGGTTTGGATTAGGATTTTGAATTTAGTTTAGGGTTTAACCTAGGGTTTAGGGTTTGGATTAGGGTTTTGAGTTTGGTTTAGGGTTTAGGGTTTGACTTAGGGTTTGACCTAGGGTTTAGGGTTTAACATAGGGTTTAGGGTTTGGATTAGGGTTTAACCTAGGGTTTAGGGTTTGGATTAGGGTTTAACCTAGGGTTAGGGTTTTGAGTTTGGTTTAGGGTTTAGGGTTTGACTTAGGATTTGACTTAGGGTTTGACCTAGGGTTTAGGGTTTAACTTAGGGTTTAACCTAGGGTTTAGGGTTTGGATTAGGGTTTAACCTAGGGTTTATGGTTTGGATTAGGGTTTAAAGCTAATTTTAGGGTTTTGAGGTAGGTTTTTAAATTTTGATTTTGATTTAGGTTAATTTTAGAGTTTAAAGTCCCATCGTAAGCCTATGGGGTTTCTACAAGTTTATTTTTAAGTGACTGTGATGCATACTGTGACCAATGCAATTGTAGTGCAGGAAGCGGAGATAACGCCCCCATCGCAGGAGTAGTGTGATGCTGGGGCAATGGTATGGGTGATAGTGTAGTGGGGTGAGCCTGCAATGCTATAGTGGTTTGCATTGGAACCCTAGCGGCCGAAAGAGAAATGGCCATGCACTCGAACCCCCGTGCCAAAGCTCTCAAGTACTGAGCCTGTGCGGCCAAAGACCCATCAAAAGATAGGTCAGAAGGCAAGAGAGGAATAGAAGTGACCCCTAAAACAGGTGCAACCGTAGCTGGTTGAACTCCTGAAACAAGAGGGCCCAAGAGATAGGGTGCAACTAGCAGAACTTTTGGGAACCACGTGGTAGTCACTGCAGTCGAATCAGTGAATTTTGAATTTTGAATTTGATTTAGGTTAGTTTTAGAGTTTAAGGTCCCATTGCAAGCATATGGAATGTCTACAAGTAGTAGTAGGCTAATCGAAATCTAGGCCTACCTCTACATAGATACAAGCACAATCCAATCAGGCAACAACAACCATATTCTCATCCATCATGATTGGCTTTCACAAGACACTCTTGATCTTTCCATCATTTTCGCAGACTAAAATTGAAGCAAAGGCACCAGGAGTTTGACCCAAAGCAATATGGACTGTAGACGCTCCACTTCAAACATAGAGTTTGGGCTCCACTTCTTGAAGATCTACGAGCGCCCCCACAATGAAACATGGGCCAACCTCAAGAACCTTTTCAAGAACCCCAGGATTAGAGAACTGAAAAAGGAAGAAGCCATTTCCTCATGGCTTAACATCTACCAAACCAAATAAACCTTAAAGCCATCGCAAGTAAGCTAGGAGCCCTCTCCCAACATGATTTGCACCAATGACAAAGCCCATGAGAACATTCGACCATTAATCCAGTGCTTCCTTGACATCCTCATCACTAAACTCCATGCCATTCCTACCGCCCACATTTCTAGTAGGGCACTGAGTTAAAGCCAGATCATCATGACCCAGACCAAAAGCTTTCCTAGAGACTAGATCAACCCATTTACGACCCAGACACCTTGACAAGGGTAGTCGACCACGCTTAGGAGCCCAACCCCTACTGTGATTTGGAGCTAGGTTAAACCCCCCATGGCCTTCATGCACATTGCTGCCACCACGATGCTCCACCTTAATCTGAGAAGGCCTAGACCCATCGTTCAACTGATCTGGATCATCACTTTCATCACTAGATATCACACCCTCCAAATCATGATCACCAACATAACTAGACGGATGGCCAGAAGATGCACCAGAGGATGAAGAGGTTGCGTCATTATCTGAAGCAAGCCCATAACTCATAGTTTTGCCTTCCATCTCTTCCAAACCAAGCCCATGTGTTTCATTTGACGATGTGGGCCCAAACAAGCCCACAAGCCCATTCGCAAGTCCAGCAATATTCTCATAAATAGAAACTCGATACGTAGTCTCAATTTGATTCAAATTTTGAATTTGACCTGCACCAACCACACCTGATAACTCCCCATGCTTACTAACACGTCCACTAGATCCAGCGGTACCAATAGCCTGACAATTAGGAATGTCAAAGTGATGCTTCCCATCAATAGTATCCTTAGGTGTTATAGCTTCACATAAAAGCAGCCTACCTACGCTCCTTCCTCTCGCTAGGCCTCCTCTTAGAGTCAATAGGACTTGTCAAGGTCACATCAATAGCCCCTCACTCCCATTTGAATTTCAAACTTCCCACCAGCAGCATAGACCTAGAATTTTGAATTTCCCTCCCCTTACTACGCCCCTTCCAAGTGTCTTTAGTAGCATTAGAAGCTCCAATTTGAACTCCCGTTTGAAATTCCCACCCAAGCCTGCTCTCTGCAGATCCCAAGCACTACATTTTCTTGGATACCTGCAACTTTGACACCTCCTAAGGTTTTGAAAGGACAAATTTGACTCTGCCCCCTATCTCATTCAAATGACTCCCTTTCTTCTTTCCTATGGCAAGAAAAGAAAGTGAGACAACCAACACTAGTTACAAGCTCATTGGAAGGACTCGTCAAAAAACACACCGACAACAAAGACAAAATAAAAACTCCTCTAATAGAAACTCCAAAGAGCTAACTTGCAAAGGGAGCAAGCCAGACTCCCTAGAGACATAGAGCACTTCCAGATGAGGTCAATAGAAAGCACAACAGCCCCCCTCCCCCTCCTCCTTTCAAAAGGGTTGAGAGTTGTACTCCCATAGACAGTCATCACTGACAAGATGACATGCCAAAGAAGAGGAGGAAGCCCAACCAACCCCTGGACACCAGAACACTACAAACGGAGAACCCCTACTCAAGCTTATCAACTGTAACACCTGTAAATTCATTTTTGTAAATATATACATTTTAATGAATTTATTCTGGACAGGTGTTACTGCCTTGAGGCCCATTTCAGTAATTTGTGGCTTTAGGCTTAGCCTTGTGGGCCGACTACTATTTGTGTGTTTCCTGTGCTTGTGGCTCGGCTCATTCCTACGCTGTGTAGGCTAGTTGGTGGGGCAAGTGGTTGAACTTGTGCTATGTTCGGTGAGGTGGGCAGTTAGGGTGTGTTTGGTGCACATGCATGGCTGACTAGCTGCACATAGGCTCACCTTCCTCTACTATGTGGTATTTTAAGCTAAGGTTTACCGTCATGCACGACTTCACCCTCTCCTCCTTCTTCCTGCGCACTTCCTCCTCCTTTCGGAGCACACCACTCCTCCCTCCTCCACTCCACCGCCACCCACTCTCTCTCCCCCACCCACTCACTCTCTCACTCTCCCCCTTTTCCCCATTTTCCTCCCCTTGTTCTACTCCTCTATTCGGTGTACCCGAGTGCAAGTGGCAACAAGTGCATGGTGTGGTGAGCTCTAGGGAGGTTCCTTGAGGACGGTGAGGCTTCGAAGGAGCTCATGGTCGCTAATGGTGCAGAGGATCGATCAGCATGAGCGTTGGGTCATTGGGGTGCATTTGAAGGTACGCACCTCACCTCTGTTGTAGAAATGTATGTAAAATGGTAGAAATCATAGGAATGCATTGATTTTAGCTTAAATTTATGCTTCCTAATTTTTATGTGATTTTTGGCGAATTTATGGCCATTAATGTGTGTGGATGAGTTTTGGGTCGTTTTCGACCCGTACTACTATGTGATTTTATTGTATGGGCTATGCTTGATGGATTCTCATGTTTCTTGTGTGGATTTAGTGTAGACTCAAGAATCTACGACGTATGTTTTATGTTGATTTTATTTATGGTTGTTTCATAAGTCTGCCCCTTAATCCCAATTGAGAGAAAAGTTGAACATGTGGTTTGGGGTCGTTTTCTAGTTTCGTAAAAAACGACATATCGAACTATTTTGGTATGCTCTTTTTCTATCAGTTTTGGTCCTCCTGGCACTAGTTCAGTCGATCGAATTCTTTCAGTCTATTGTTCCATGTCTTGAGTGTTGACCGTTGGACCCTGTTCGGTTGACCGATCATTTTCGGTCTACCGAACTAAGAATTTTCAGATGACCGATTTGAATTTCGATTTACCGTTTTGGTGCTCTTAGCCCAATTCGATCAATTGGCCCAATTCGATCAACTGGCCCAATTCGACATGCCAAACCAAAACAAAGTTCTTGTGTTTTGGATGATTTACAGTAGCTTTTTCGAGGTGTTTCTTGGACCCATTTGGGGTGGTTTTGTGGGCCATCAGTGTTGGTCTTGTGGAACACTTGATGCATTGGTTTTGTAGAGATTTTGAAAGAAATTTTCAAAGATATAAAATGGTTTTGAAAATGATTTTTAAAGAGATGTGTTGGCCCATTTTGGAAATAGTTTTCTTGGTTTTATGTGTGCAAGTCAAGACACCATGGGACCGTATCGTCGAGACTAGGGAATGTGACGACATTCTCGCGTAGTCAAATGCACTTCTCTAGTTAAGGTTGGGGGCCAAGAAACTTGAGGCTGGGGTTCGTGGGGTCTTGAAGGTATGACACTCCTTGACTGTAGTACCAATGCTAGGGTTGAGGCCCATGCGTCGAGGTTCACAGGTTGAGGTGTTTGTAGCATGACGAAAAGATATCATACTCCTACTGTCGCTGGGAGCACTAAGGCTCAGGTGTCGTCAGGTGTGGAGGCATGAGACTCCCTCTTGAGCATCGTGTGGAGGATATCGTGAGGAAGCATACCCTGTGGTGGCTAATGTAGGTGAGACATGTGCCCCGTAAATGGTAGTGTCTTAAGAGATAGGACTGCCTTCCCAAGAGGGGTTGGCTTTGTGAGGGTTCTCCAGGTGGGAGAATCGCAAGACGATCCTACACAAGGTAGTGCCATCGTGGCAGTGTAGTGTACCTTAGTGGCTACCTGTAGCCAGAGTTAGTTGCCTGGCTCCGAGCTTCCAGACTCACTATGTGTGGTTTTAGCCATTAAAGGTCTTACATGTGGTTTGGGCCAGATAGGGCCTTGCTGGTTTTGGTTTTGGACTTGATGGGCCAGAGCTGTGGTTTTAGTAAAGGTTTGCAAAATGATTTTAAAGTAATATTATTATAGTTTTGTTTTCCATCGTTTTTCTTGTGAGGTGCGTATGAGTGACTTTTGTCACTCACGCTATTTTCTCGTGGTTTCTAGGTTGCAGGTGCAGGTGAGCGGGTTTTGGTATTTAATGCACATAGTCCAGAGTCTCATAGTCACACACACAAGTTCTTGGATGTTAGATATTACTGTTTAACTTTTAATTTTCTGTAATTTAATTTGTTTAAATTATTGTGGAAATTTGAGGGCGTTACATATTGGTATCAGAGCACTAGGTTTACTAGGTTGCACTAGCCTAGGGTCTCTGATCTAGAGACTTCATAGGTTTTGCATGCTTGGTAGGGTCTGTACTTGATGATTTTCTTTATAGTTCTTTGCTTGTTGTTCTACTTGTGGTGTAGGTGTTTTGTCTCTCTCTTTTTACAGGATGCCTCATCGTGGTTACAAGGGTAAAGCCCCTGCCATGGTTTCCGAGCCCATGAGGAAGTAGGCAGATGAAAGGTTGTTTGTGCCGAGCTGTAGAGTTAGGAACATGGGATTTCCCATGCTTTTAGCAAGAGCAGTTCTAATGAGCCTTCAGGTGACTCGTGGCTGAGTCACTTCACAAAGCTTTGTCTATCGTCATTCAAGGACAAGGTTGGCGCAGACGAGAGTGAGGCTTGGATGCAAAGATAGTGAAGATGCTATCTAGCATGGCGTGCCCATAAGAGCATTGGGTATGACTAACGACTTATCTGCTGGATGGTGAGGTAGATAAGTGGTGGATGTCGGTGAAGTGGCTGAAGTTCCCGGACTCAACTACTGTCAGTATTCAGTTGAAGGATTTTGAAGTAACCTTTTACGAGAAGTATTTTCCCTTCTATAAGAAGGAGAAGTTTAGCCGAGACTTCCAAAACCTGGAGCAGGGCAGCAAGTTTGTGCTCAAGTATGAAGTTGCTTTTGCCCGCCTAGAGCATTTCTCCCCCACTTACCCTTCATGGGAGGAACAAGCATAAAGATTCCTAGAAGGACTTCATCCAGCACTAAGGTTGAAGGTGTTGGGCTTTCGATTCCAAACGTTGGTAGATATGGTTGGGATGGCTGTCCGCTTCAAGTAAGAATTCAAGAGGTATAAGGAAGGCTATCCCAGAGGGAAGAGTAAGTTTTCCTTTACTTCCCGGTTCTCTTTCTCTGATATGCCGAGCGCTAGTGACTCGGGTAGCCTAGGAAAGAAGAGGAAAGGGAAGTCTGGTGGTTTTTCTAAGGGCCAACATAGTTTCGCTGGTGGTAGTGGTACTGGTTTCAATCAAATAGGTTCTAGTGCTCCCAGAGGGAATCAGTGTTTCAACTGTAGTCTAGTGGATCACATTACTATCAACTGTCCTCATCCTCGACAGACTTCAGCCCCATTGGTGTGCTACAATTATGGGAAGGTTGGACATGTATAGAGATCCTGTCTAGAATCGCTCAAGAAGGCAGGAAGCGCACCAGAGTAGCCAACGAGGGAAAAAGGTGTTCACTATTGAAGCTCTAGACGCTAGACCTTTGGGAGACGTGGTGGAGGGTAAGGATAATTAGCTGATGCTACGTAACCCTCTATATGACTATTGTATTGTCTCTTGTAACCAAGACAACTGTCTGATGAATGTATGTTGCTTCATTATTGTGCTTGCCCACTAGGTTCTTTTATTGTGACTAGCCGGATGGCCAAGGTGTTGTTAGACTTAGGGAGCTTTTTTTCCTTTATCTCTGAGTCTTTTGCAGCGGAGTTGGGAGAAAAACCAGCTAGGCTGGCCTTCCATCTCAATTTGGTAACACCACTAGGAGAGCATAGTTTGGCATGGAAGTATCTGTGGTCTGTCAAATTGATGCTGAATGGCAGAGAGTTCAATGCCAGCCTTATTGTGATAGACATGCAGGAGTACGATGTGATACTTGGCATGGACTAGTTGATGCAGTAGTCTGCCTTGTTCGACTATGCTCAGAGGAGAGTTTATTTTGGGTCTCCTAGAGATGGCACCATCTTTGTGCAAGGTGTGTGTCAAGGTGAGCCTAAAGTTGTCATTTCGGTAATAAAAGCTTACAAGTCGCTAGCTAAGGGTTGTGTGGGGTATCTAGCTAGTATAGTTACCTCCACTTCTCCTGAGTTGGGTGTTCATAATATCTCTGTAGTTTGTGAATATCCCGATGTGTGCCCTAACAATTTGTCAGGCATGCCACCTTACAGGGAAATAAAGTTCTCGATCAAGTAGGTTCCAGGGTCTAGTGTTATCTTGAAACCCCCCTATTACATGGTGCCAGCGGAGTTGCGAGAGCTCAAGACCTAGTTGCAGGAGTTATTGGACAAGGGGTTTATCAAGCCGAGTGTGTCCCTGTAGGGAGCACCTGCCTTGTTCATTCGCAAGAAGGATGGTTTGCTTCGATTGTGTATTGACTACTGAATGTTGAACTAGATCACAGTGAAGAACAAGTATCCCTTGCCTCATATTGAAGACCTGTTCAACCAGCTACAGTCTGCTTCTGTGTTTTCGAAGATTGATCTGCAGTTGAGGTATCACCAGTTGAGGGTACAGGACTCAAACATTTGAAAGACTGCTTTTCGAGTGCGGTATGAGCATTACGAGATCACGGTTATGCCCTTCGGCTTAACCAATGCACTAGCTGCATTTATGGACTTGATGAATAAGATCATTAGTCTTTTTCTAGACTACTTTGTAGTGGTGTTAGTGGATAATGTGTTGGCCTATTCCCCAGATGTGGAGACTCACGCGTTACACTTGAGGGCAATGCTGGATACTCTAAGGTGACATAGGTTGTATGGCAAGTTCTCTAAGTGTGTGTTTTGGCTAAGCGAGGTTATGTTCCTTGGCCACTTGATTTCTGAAGAAAGCATCAAAATGGATCCTACCAAAGTAGAGGTGGTGAATAGTTAGGAGAGGCCCAAGACAGTGAAAGAGATCAAAAGCTTCTTAGGTTTGGTGGGCTACTATCGAAGGTTTATCAAGGATTTCTCCTCTATAGTTGCGTCCTTGACAAAGTTAACTAGAAATGGGGTTCTGTTTAGTTGGACTCGTGATTGCGAGGCAAGTTTCCAGGAGTTGAAGTCTCGTCTAGTTTCTGCCCTTGTGTTGACTCTGCCTTCCAAAAGTGGTGGCCTCACTATGTATAGTGATGCCAATGGTGTGGGGTTGGAGTGTGTTTTGATGCAGCATGCCAATGTCATAGCTTACCCCTCTCGCCAACTGAAGAATCATGAGAAGAACTACCAGACCACGATTTGGAAATGGTTATCGTAGTGTTCACTCTTAAGCTCTGACATCACTATCTATATGGAGAACTGTTTAAGGTCTTCACCAATAAGTATATCTACACGCATAGGGACCTCAACCTGAGGCAGCGTCTGTGGATGGAGTATTTGAAGGACTACGATTTCAATCTATCCTACCACCCTAGGAAGACCAACGTGGTTGTCAATGCTCTGAGTCGGCATACGCACGTAATAGTGAGCTTGATGGTCAAGGAGTAGACCATGTTGAAGGATCTAGTGGGCTGCAGGCCTAAGCGGCAAGCTCGAGGAGCAGTTGGCACCTAGGTGGCTAACCTATATGATCACCCCAAGCTAGTAGAGTTCATCGTCACCTGTTAGTAGTTGGATCCATTTTGTTTAGGCTGTATTTGGGAAGTTGGAGGCTAGTGGAGAGTCACATTTCTCTATTGGGGTATATGGAGAGCTGAGGCACAATCAGCTTCTGTATGTGCTCCAGCATAAGGAGGCCAGGTAGAGACTATTGGATGAAGTGCATCGGTCCAAGTACACTATTCATCCCAGGTGCATGAAGATGTACCTGTATATATCCCATTTTTGCATTTCCCAGAGTCATCTAGGATAGGAACCTTTGAGGCGTCCCAGATCACAAGACTGAAGATCTTCTGCTCTATCTTCTTGATATTTCATGTTTTCTTTAAAAATATTCTTAATTGTACTTGGTTCGAGGTTGTTAGTTGTGACAGAGCTAACCCTTTCTAGCTAGTGGTAGGCTTGAGACCCTTGAACATTTTGGTGTGAGTCGCTGGCAGTGGCAGAGCTAACACTTTCATCTTACTCAAATTGGTGGCAGATTTGAGTACCCTTAGCTTAAAGAAGATGTTTTATGATTTCATGAGATTTTTGAGTATTTTCCGAGCTTTTAAGGAACTTCTTTGGATTTAACATAAAATGTAGAGAGTAAAATGCAAAAGATTAGGATATTGTCATGAAGACAGGTGACAAGGCTAGTTGCCACAAGTATAGGCAACCAGTCTCGTTGCCACAAGTATAGGTAACCAATCTCGTCACCATACAACCAAGCGACAAGAATGCTGGAATTCTTTCTCAAGATAATTTTTCATCTTGGGCTTTAATATAAAATATGGGATATTTGTAAATATTATCATGATTTTTCCCATGATTATTCTAATTTCTAGGATTTTCTAAGTACTTATATAATTATGGAATATCATATAAGTCTTTATCAATGCTAGATAATTTCAGAAAATTCTAGAAAAATGGGTGACGTCAAGATTAATATCATATAATTTTTATCATGATTTAAAACGAGATGTGATATTAACTATGACTTTTTAAACGATAAAATTATTTATAATTTAAAAAGATAATTTCAACATGTGCTTAATTTCCAAATATTTATTTAGTTACAAGATTAGAATTTGTTATAGATATATTTAACATAATTCTCGTGATTATTGGGGATTTCAACTTTCAAATTTGGATTTGATTTTGAATTTGGATTTAAAATTTGATTTTGAATTCATATATTTTATAGAATATTCTAACGATTTTGAGAGAGTGTGAAATGGTCAAGACTAGTTGTTTACAGTTGCTAGATATTTGTTGCATCAGTTTTGAATTTTTATTTTAAACGTAGAGATGTTTAGAGCTTGTTGCAACAAGGAGCAGCGACTAGTTTGTAAACGATGATTTTTATCTATTTTTCCACACCAAAAAATAGAACTTTCTAGACTGTCGTCGTCCTCTATGGCGACTTATCAAGATATGTCCCTAGTACCATCGGCGATGAGTCCTAAATATCCCATTTTTCGAATTTTCAAGCAGATTCAATATCTAGATATTTTCTTGACTTGTTTTTGATGAGATCTAACGTCCTCGTGTCTATAAATAAACCCCCAGACCTTTAGTTCTGGGAGGCTTTCCATTTTTAGAGAGAGGTTGTCTAGAGAGATCAAATCTTAGTGAAGCCCTGCCAAAATCATCTTAGATTCATAGAGATCCTTTTAGTCCTAGCCAAATCGTACCTCTAGAGCTTCATTCAACCCTCCACTTCCTCATGCACTCCACTGCATACGAGGGTGAAGGGAGTATCTTTCAATTCTAGCATTTTTATTATTATATAAATCCATCGCATGACATAGCTTAGCCCATGGCATATTGTGACCATGCCAGTGGAACCCTACACGACTCCACGGTGCATGGAAATACATGAGGAGTTCCAATACGGTCACGACGAAGATGGTGAATCCGGAGAAGGAGACTAGTCTTGGAAACACCAAAGAAAGATAAGTAAAGAGATGGATAAGGAAAAGGAGTCGCCACCTAGTCTTTTAATGGAAAGACGAAGAAAACCAAGATGCATATAAATGCAAGAAAATGATGCAAATGAATGCATGTATGCTCCATGCGCAATGGATGCAACACTAAGCCATTGTAGGCCAGAGAAAAGGTAAGGATTCTTGTTACGCATGAGGAAGGTGTTAGGCATCCCCATACGCCCAAAGAATTCCATCTTTCTAGGTTTCCTGGTTGCTAATGATCTATTGTGTGTATGCTTGTCTACTCTTAATGCACATGCCTAAGATGAATGCGAAACATGACAAATCAAAGAGAAGAAATGAATGAAAGAAAAATGATAAAGAAAAAATAATCTAAGGGACAATGTAGGCATTGAAAATGTCACTTTACTGTACACCGTTGGGCGATGAGGAAAATCGTGAAAATCGGAAATATTCGAAAAGCATCACGTAAAACAGCAGAAACTTAAGAAATCCGAGAAAATCAAATGAGAGAAAATAATCCTCATTTGGGACCACGTCGACATTGTCAAGCCTGTTAATGTACGCCTTCAGGCGATGAAAATCCAAATCAAATCAAAATCATGAAAATCGAAAGAAATCTGGAAAACAAGGTGAAAAAATTAGTTTTGAAATAAGTTTGAAATGCATGCATGATGCAAGAAAATAAGCATGAGAATATATGCATGAAAAAAAGGTAACAAAATGTATAAATGAAAGCATGGGTGAAATATGTAAGTTTCCAAGGACCTCTGCGCAAAAATTACATGCTCCTAGGTAAAGACTGAGATTTCTAGGGTTAAATTGGTAAAAATGTTTAAGAAAACACATTTTATGCAATTTTAAGGATGTTGCGAGTTAAATGTGCAAAACTGCGCATTTTTGATATAATCAAGATTCCTAGGGTTCAATATGCAAATTTACATCAAAACATGTGTTCAGTGTAATTTTGAAGAAACTTAGGGTTAAATGTGCAAATTAGTGGACTCATGGATGGAAATATGAATTTCCAGAGACTGATTTGCAAATGAGCCATAAAAACATGCATTCAGTGTAATTTTGGAAAAATTTAGGGCTTAAATGAAAATCTATGCACTTTTTGAGTAAAAACATGAATCTTCAAGGTTTGGTTTGCAAATGTGTCAGAAAATCACACTTTCAGTGCAATTTTAGTGAAGATCAGGGTTTTATGTGAAACTCAATGGACTTAATGTGAAAAAAACTAAATCAGAGGGTTTTATGTCAAAATTGAAAGCTTGAGAATTAGTAAAAGAAAATTACAAGGGCCACATTGCAAATTTACTAAAACAAAACATTATTAAAATGATTTAAAAATGAATGTAGGGACTGATATGCAAAATAAAGGACCCAAATGCAAACAAAAGAAAAGAAAAGAAGTTTTTTAAAAAATGTTTTAAAAACACTCGCTTGCGCACGATCTCAGGCTTGAGGGAAAGGAGAGGGAGGTGCTCCAATGATCAGAGTGGAGCCACGATGCGGGAGACGCACGGTCGTCCTTTAATAGAGGTTGTCTTCTCCGACGACGGCGGGGCTGCGACCGTTGAGCTGCTTCCAGTGGCTTCCAGGGGGGCTGCGCAGCTTCCAAAGTGGAGGACGAACAAAGGGAGATATGCCCAAAAAACTCCACACACACCAAGACAGGAATCTCTCAGTGAATTCGTGCCCCCACCTCTCTCGCCGGAAAATTGGTCTGGCGACCCATAAAACTTGAAATTTCAGCCAACCAGCTTCCAATCTCCACTGGAATAACTCTAGGGAGGTTGAGGAAGATCTAGGGGAAGAAATGGAAGAGAATTGAGCTCTGTTTAATGGCGTACTTGACTTGCCAGTGGGTGGAGGCTATTCTAGTCACCGAGGCTCGTCGAAGAAGGTGGCCGGAGAGCCCTAGTTGTCCGATGAAGGCTTCTGAGCTCTGAGCTACTTTCTCCCAAGGTTTTTTAGTGGCTTCACTACTGGATTTCACTGGTTTTCTCTGGTTTGGTCTCCATTAGTGTTTTTCTCTGTTTTTCTCTTGTTTTTCTCTCCCCTTTTCCAAGCTTTTTCTCCCACTTTTTAAGCTTTTTCTCCTTTTCTTTTTCTCTTGCAAATGGGGGTATTTATAGGCTTACAATGGCTAGGTTGGTTGTTATGGGTAGTTTGTTATAGGTTGTGTAGACACCCTAATTTTGAGCTCATTTAGCTGCAGGCTCCTCCGTTTGATGCTCTGGTCGTGACCACCAAAGTCCTAGTCCACACAGGTCCCAATTAGACCCACACTAGCCCACCTGACCCAGTAAAACACTACCCCATTAAAATCCACTGAAAAAACAGATAAAACACTTAATCCAATTTAAAATCCACTGAAAAACAAATAAAACACTTAATCCAACTAAAATCTGCCTAAAATCCCACAAAACCCTAATAAAGACCCTAATCAAACAAAATCCAATCAAATCCACTTAAAAATCCAACAAAAACCCTAATC
>JAMKQA010069852.1:0-12522 GCA_024699735.1 Posidonia australis | reverse complement strand
ATAAATCTCAAGTGGGGAACTTGAGGAGTGGACTAAGCCGGGGTTGGCTGAACCACTATAAATCCATTGTGTTTGCGATTGATTGTATTGTGTGCTAATCTCTTAAATTGCTTAACAATTACAAAAGACATAATTAAAACCGAAAATCTTTATTCACCCCCCTCTAGAGAAGCTTTAGTATCCAACAACATATACTTATGTCATACCTTTTAAGGATTTTTTCTATATAATTCTTTTGTTATAATCCAAGAATACTTTGAGAACGATCCCGAAGTAATTGGATTCCTAATACAAAATAAGCTTTACCAACATCTTTCATCTCAAGTTTATTTGAAAGAAATTTCTTAATCTCTTTAAGTAAATCCATATCATTAATGGAAAGAAGTATGTTATCAACATACAAGACTAGGAAAATATATTTACTGTCACTAAATTTATGGTATACACAATCATATACCAAATTTATCTTAAAACCAAACGAAATAACAATTTGATGAAATTTGTGATACTATTGATAGGATATTTGGTTTAAATCATAAATGGACTTCTTAAGTTTGCAAACCATTTTCTTTACATCACCTAATGCTAAGTATTCTGGTTACATTATATAGATTGTCTCATTAATATCACTATTGAGAAATGCTATTCTTACATCTATTTAGTATAGCTGAAGGTCAAAATGAGCAACTAATGCCATAATAATATGAAAAAAGTTTTTCGATGAAACCAAAGAAGAAGTTTCTTTATAATCAATGCATTTCTTTTAAATAAATTCCTTAGTGACAAGACAAACCTTATATTTTTCTACATTACCTTGAGAATCTCCCTTGGTTTTAAATATCTATTTGCAACTAATGGATTTTACGCCTTTAGGTAATGAGACAAGATTCCAAATGCCATTGCTCTTTATGAATTTAAACTCATTATTCATGATATTAATTTACTTTTGAGAGTCAGAACTATTGATTGCTTAATGGATGTTGATTGAATCGTCATCTGTGATGATGTTCTTGGAAAAATATAATATAATCATCTAAAATCATACTTTTTTTCTTTCTAGTGGACCTCTCAAGTGGCATTGACTTTTGATACTATAGAAAAATAACCTTTTATTAATGATCCTGACTATCGGTAAAAGTACATAAAATTGTCAGTATAGATATAGTAACGATCACCTGATGGTTGACTGACTATCGACTAAATTTCCAGTACTAAACAATATCGTGATGTTCTTTTGTGACTGTCAGTAAAAATTGTTTATTGTGATGATTTTATTTGTCGCTATACATATTTGATTTATCGACAGTTACTATTGTAATTGTCCTAAAAAAATAACTTTACCAACGACTAAAGAAATATAAGTCACTAAAGATCAAAATTTACCGACACAATTTTATTTCTTTTATCACTATTTATATGTTATAGTGATGGTTAATTATATAAATTATCACTATATTAATTATTTACTAACGCCTTTCAATTTCTCATGTTAGTACATATATATTATAACAATGGTTAACCACATGCTTCTTAAGTATATTAATCATTCATTGACATTTTTTTATTTGTAACATCAGTGATTACATATTATAATGACTGTGAACTAGGTAATTATATCAAATGATTGCAACAACTAATGTTAATTGAGAATTAGTTGCATTACATAATTTATCTCAATTATACATCACATAAATTGACATAAACATAAGTACCAACCATATACAAGCACATGTTTGATACAAAAGATTTTTTTTTGAGTTGAAAAGTAAAATGCCACAAATGTTTTATCACAAAGATCCTTTTAGTAGATAATATTTTAACACATATTTTTTAATTTTACAAATGAGTTGACTTTCTCTTCAAATAAGAAACTCCAAGCATTTAGCAAATAAGAAATCGCAAGCAATATTATAGAAACTCCAAGCATCATGTAACAATGCAAAGCATTTGGCAAATAAGCCAACAAATATTAGACAGATGTTACTAACAAGCTTATATAGGATTCCAAATTAATTCAATTTCCATTTCAAAGTTATCACAAGTAGTCATAGAAATAAGATATCAAGGGATCCAATCGAAATGGTTAAAAAAAAGTATTCAATTTAAAACATTTTCTGAATATGTTGCATCTAAAATAGATGATGCAATTGGAACCTCCAAATGAACCAAAAAAATTATAAAACAAAATTAAATCCACAATCTAAATATCTATCATTAGAATGACAATGCATTAATAAATCTACAAATTGAAATCAACAATCTAAATGTTCATGTATTAAACTAAATTGAAGTCCACTTTCTAAATATTAAGAAACCTAAACAATAAACAACCCAACCTATAAATTTTAAATATTTACAAATAACTCTAATTTAATGTACAATGTCTCTTTACACCAATATCTTTACATCTTCAATAATTACAAGTTCGATGAGTGTGTTCAAATCGGAAGAAGTGAAGTATATACATATAAGAAAGTCATTAACAATTCTATCATATGAGATAAATTAAATACACTAACATAATTACAAACCCATGCCACATGATTTGAAGCTGCATCACCTATGATTGACATGTGCCTACGATGAGTCAATAAAAGATTTAATAGTTACTTTACACCATCCAACTCTTAATAGAATCCATCAACAACTTCATTTGGATTCTCACTTAATAGAAAATCTTTTGCTACTGTAACTTCGCTTGGATAGAATAACTTGCATAGTATGCATTGTAACTACATTTATGAAACAAAATTAGTATTTGAATCCACATAACATGGCAATTCAAACAGTAATTCAAATAGCAATTCATGAAAACCTACCACAAAAAATAAAGATTTGCCAAACTGAAACTACATTGACTTCTTATATAAAATGATCGACAAACATTCCAGTCATGTAACATTTTAATATGGAGGATAACTCTTGACAGGCAAAGCAGTCCTAACATGATAAGTGCACCAGACATTTAGCAATCTAAAGGCATTTCCATTGCATTTAGTTAAGAAAATTCAATTGTTTGAATTCTATTTGAATCCAAATATAAGGTTTGGATAATAGTAGGTAACAGTCGTAGGTCATTTGTTTCTTTTCTTGATATAATCTATGCACATTGCTGGGAGCCACATGCACTATGTATGCATTTTTATATTCTATACACCCCTTCCACGCCCAGTGTATCATTCATCAGACATG
This sequence comes from Posidonia australis, assembly GCA_024699735.1. NCBI lineage: Eukaryota > Viridiplantae > Streptophyta > Magnoliopsida > Alismatales > Posidoniaceae > Posidonia > Posidonia australis. Next base: position 9,330 of record JAMKQA010069852.1, on the reverse strand, counting down.
ATATATAACTGATTTCAACCATTAGAACTATTTACTTTTCCTATTTTTTCTAAGGCAATGGAAAATCTTCATTCTCATCTTGTACCAGTCATACCACATGCTTAGGTCCCACTCATAAGCAATCTCCCATTTTAGGTTAACTTTGAAAAATATCTAACGTCAAATCAAAAATTTGAAAAAAAATTGTCGGTTTTCATGATTGTGGATAAGCAAGAGCACCATTTAAAAAATCCTTTTTTAAGTGGATAAATGCAGTAGATTTAGATAAAGTCAACATAAGTTTTATCAGCACCCATATTAGAAGATTGTTATTTTTCTTGGTTGCTTCCTTGGTTAGTTTACTCCTACCTGCAGTGTTGGATATATAGCGAGTTGAAGCCTAAGAGGGCTCACAGAACGACGCTGTTCGCATGGCAAGACAACAGCCCAACTGCAATCATAAAGAACTTTATAGTCCACGGGATTCAATGCAAACAAAGTCAGGACTCAAAAAATTCTGCATGAATGGGCTGTATTGGATTTCTTATGTAATACAAAGTCTAATGAGAAACGCAAGAAATAGTAAGCTTCAAACTGTGCTACTGAAACATTAATGCCACTTGTGCTTTAGTAAGGTAGAATAATGAGAGAGAGAAAGAAAGATGGAGAATGGAAGAAGAATGTAAAAGTGATGCCATTATACATTTTTCTTGAAACCCATTTTGGTGCAAATGCTTTCAAGAATCCTGGGCCACACAGCTCTTGCAGCCAACCCACGTAAAAACAGTTACGATTCTGAATATATTTGCAAGTGATGATCGAGAACATTTAGATGGTTATTTTTAAAAGACGGATGTCTATTTGGAAAACAATGTTTATACCTCAATGTTATGGACAATATTGCAGTGCCCCTTTGCTCTTACAAGATCAAGTGCGGTTTGACAATCATCATTCATCCTTAAGACATTAGCTGAATACTCAATGAACAAGCAAGCATGAAGAATACAAAATCAGGAGAAAAATTTTGGTCCAAGTGTGCTTCCTTGATATAATCTAATAATATAGAGCATTCTCTGAAAAACAAAGGTCAAGCATTTAAGAGAATATACCCTCATGAGAATATACCAGCATGATGCAAAGGAGTTTCATCCTGGGATCCTGTAGAATAGGAACGTCACAGATTTATGCTATTTTGTACTAAAAATCAAATCAAGAAGAAAAACCAAAACTAGTAGAATGTGCATTTTCCTTTAGAAATTCTATAGCTCTACAATGAATACATTGGAATGAAAAAACTTATCCTCTGCATATAAAAAATAAAAGCATAAAATTAGTCATATCAAATGCTTGGATCTACAGGAACATCAAAGTTTTACACTCTTTTTGACTAAAGATCAAATCAAGAAGGAAAACTAAAACTAGTAGAAAATGCATTTCCCTATAGAAATTAGATAGCTCTACAATGAAACCAGCAGAATCACAAATATTATCCTCTGCATGTAAAAAAAAAAAAAAAACTTAAAATTAGTTGCATCACGGTAATATCAGGTAGGTCAATTATCCCTTATTCACAACAACCAGCAGGACTGCATTTCTATATAAATATCTTATAGGTACAGACTACATCTACAGAATTAAAAAACCTTTCTTGTGATCGTATAAAAAACACAAACTTAAAATCACTTTCATTATAGTCATATTATGTGGAATTTATCCATGCTGATCAAGCTCCGTCGCGACGACAACGTGCCACAAACCAACATCCAAAAATCTGGTATTGACGCTTGAAAAATGACACCTTACAGATAATTCGAGGTACTAAATCTCAAAATCCAATTTTCAGTTACACAATCAAACAAACATCCCAAACGAAACGTCACCAAAAAGAGAGGTCTTCTTGAGAATCTTACCGGGCCGGTAGGCGTTGAGGTTGGCGCCAAGCTGTAGGAGTGTCCTTGCCTTCTCCACGCTGTCCAGTCTCGAGCACGCGAAAATCAGCGGCGTCTTCCCTTTCTTGTCGACCCAATGCTCGCACCCAATTCCAATTCAAAACACACACACACACACACAAAAGTAGCCAACTTTATCATATACAGAGCAATAGCAAGAAAAAAAGACGGCATTTTTGCTCACTTTTTGACCGACGTCGTCACGGTGGAGAGCTCTGACGACTTCGACGTTGCCACAGCTGGCACGTAGGTACAGCGCCTTGTCCTTGGATTGCCGAGCCCCATTGCGAAGGGAAGAGAGGGTGACAAATTAGGCAGGTGAAAAAGAGAATAAAAGAGAGAGCTTCGATCGTAACTGGAAGTGGGACTTTGGAGGAAGGAGTGTGAGAGGTGCTCATGGGAGGGCACTGACCGCTGCTCTCTGGTTTGAACAAGCAATAGGCTGCTATTGTAGTTTTTGTTGCACAAACTTAATGGCAAAGTAAGGGGGAAGGGGGGAGGAAGAAATATTGGGTTGATGGATTCTTAGCAGGAGGAGGCAACGAATGCCAACTGTCGAGATTGGAGGACTCGGGGTCGCTTACAGGGATAGGGCTAGGCGAGTGAGTGAAATCATTTAGGAACGTTTCGAAGTCGTTCGGGCCTCAAGATTGGATTGTCGGGCGTCGAGATTGAATTGTCGGGCTCAATGTCGTTGTTGTCATTATTTTTAATTTATATTAATAGTTTAAAATTAACAATCATAATATCTAACTTACAGGGACAGTTGATTTTCACCGTCACTAATGATTACCTATACCGATGGCCATTTCACATTAAATGTTAGTAAATATGGGTTTTCTTGTAGTGTGAAGGAGTTGAATTTGTTCTACTTGAATGGGAAGAGGATCAACAATATCTTGTTCTGAATTTACTTCTTGAAAAATGTCAGGAATTAATTCCTAAACATCGTTAATAGCAATCGTAGAAAGAGGAATAAATTCTTCTTTAAAGGCAATGTCTCTACTCTTATCTTCCCATCAAACTCTACTTCTTGAAGAAACCTAGCATTACCCATCTAAAAAAATGGCCTAGTAGTAGAATCATAAAACTTAAAGTCCCTAAACCTCTCAGAATATCCAACAAAGTAGCAACTAATAATCCTAGAGTCTAGTTTCTTTTCATTAGGCTTGTAAAACCTAACTTTAGCTAGACAACCCCACACATGAAGATGCCTTATACTGGACTTTTTTCTAACGCATAATTCATAAGTAGTTTTAGTTACTGTCTTAGTTGGTATTATGTTTAAAATGTAAATTACAGTTTTAAGTACCTCACTCCAGAGAGATTTTGGTGAGGTGGAATGATTAATCATACTTTTTATTATGTCCTTAAGTGTCCTATTATGCCTCTCGGCAACACCATTCATGATTGGAGATTTCAACATGGTGTATTAAGAGACAATACAACATTCTTCCATGAACCTGGTAAACGGGCCAAGATGTTGTTCACTAAATCTATCATATTTATCATAGTATTCACCATCACAGTTAGATCTAACGACTTTAATTCTTTTGTTGAGTTGGTTTTTAACTTTAATATTAAATTGTTTGAATACACCCAAAGCTTGTGATTTCTCATGAATGAGATATAAGTAGTCATAATGTAAATAGTCGTTATGAACGTAATAAAATATTATTGACGATTCCAAGATACCGTAGAGAATGGTCCACAAATATCTGTATGTATTAGTTCTAAAATGTCTCAACATCTATTGACACCTAATCTCCTAATATTGGTTTATTTTCCTTTAATATACTCAATGTAAACTTAAAAATCTAATGAGTCTAGAGAAGGAAGAATTCTATTTAATATAAGTCTCTCTATTCGTTGTTTAGAGATATGACCTAAATGCTTATGCCATAACATAATAGAATCCTTACTTGAGTTTCGCTTTGTATCTTTAGATGTAGAATGAAAGGTTTCATTATAAGAAGTTATTGTATTAAGTAAATATAAATTATCATTATTAACCAAAGAACCAGTACCAATACGATTCACCATTAGAAATTTTGTATAATATGAAAACACCTTGCGAGGACATAATGAGGATAAGTCCTCGTGAACATTTGACAAGGACGTAACGAGGATTTGTCCTTGCTGTGTCCTCGCTATGGGTGAAATAAAAATCTTTGCTTAGACTTTTTCCTAACACCCAACCTCTTCTCCTATATGCCGTAATCCCTTCTTTTCTTCCCCTCATGCCCCTCTTCCACCGCCAACAACCCTCTTGTCCTAATCCCCCTACCCCTCCTCCCAGTGATGGGTTCTTGATGGATGAATAGAGGGAGGTTATGAAGATAGCGATGTAGAATGCAGAGGTGCCCTTGTCCTCCCCCAAGTCGCCAACTGATTACCACATCAAGGTCCTTGTTGGCGTCAGGGTCCCTGCCATCAGGGGAGTGGTCGGGCACATTAGAAGATCACACTTGGAGAAGGGGTAATTCTTGTTTCTCACCTCAACTTGCCCCCCTAATATTTTTTGTTTGTTTAGTGAAAAGTTCATTACTGATTTGATACTGTAATTTATGCATCAACTATGTTCATATTGATCCTTGATCATTGCTACTGTTATTTTAATTATTTGTCTACCATACCATCCTTACATATTATTTTTACCGATGTTAGCAATCCTCATGCTTTAAGGCAAAAATCATTGACATTCCCTTATCAGGTTAGGCACTTTTCCAGTTATTGGGTATTTTTTGTCTCTGTTTGGTAATTTCCTTTCGAAGATGCTTATTTAGATTAATGAGAATCACCATACTTCTTCCCTAAAAAGGGGTTTACTTTTGAAGATGCTCTATTCTTGTTGCCCTTATCTGTTCATTTTGCTCTCATTGTACTGTAAATCTACCTCTCTAATATTTCTCCATGTATTTGTATTTGCATTCAGGTAATTATGGTTGACAAAATGTTTCTTTTTCTAACTACTACATTTGCAGGCCTACAGCATTATCTGTTTTGTCTCCTTGTATGTGTATGTTGTTTTGTCAACTAGTCTGCCATTGTTGAATGTATGTAATTTATCATTAACTTCTAAACTGGAATATTTATTTGTAACCATGTCTAGCTAGTCGAGTATGTATTTACTATACAATTTCTTCTCCCATACAATAGGTTTACCTCTGAGGTATTTCATGACTTGAATGAAGAAGTCATAGCTACTACTTCTAGAGGGCATCAAATGATGCTACGAGTCTAATGTATTGAGGTAGAGTTTCCACAAGTCATGTAGACTTTTCCGCCACAAACAAGTAGTTCACTTCTCAAATGCAATGCAGGTCGGTGTACTTGCCCAATAAAAATGAGGAAGATATCATTCGAGAAGGACAATTATTTACCAAATAATTTGTTCAATTCCCATTTAGTAGGGAAGTTTAGACTTTTAATTATTAAATGATGAAAGCTCACTTAGGTGCCTCTTTTTTATGTTCTTATAATGGTGATTTCTCACATTTCTAGACATAGAAAATTAAAGTGTATGTGCAAAATTTCATGCACAACCTTAATTATTAGGAGGAAAGAAAAGAAATGTTAAGACTTAAGATTGAACACTACAAGAAAATTATTTTTTACCGACGGATTTATTTCTATTGGTAAATAAAAATATATAGTCATTTACCGACAGAAATTTCATCGATAGATAGAAATTCCATCGTTAATATAATATCGATGGAATTTTTGTCGGTAATTAAAAAGAAATCTATTACTAACGAAATTTCCGTCAATAATAAAAGCATACTGATGGTATTTTCGTCGATAAGTAAAACCCATGTGACCAAAAAAATTCGTGGGTTTTTTTTCTTTTTTCTGCATGAAGCCACTTCCTCTTCTTCCATTTGACCTCCTTTCTTCTTCTCCTTCTTCTGGCCGAGTCCTTCGTCCATAATTTATTCTAGACGGAATATCCGTCGGTAACCAAAATAATATATGAGGGAAATACCGTCAGTAAATATATAAAATACCGACAAATAATCCATCGGAATTATATCATCGATAGAATTTCCATTGTAAAATATTTAATGTATCAACGAAATTCCCGTCGACAACTATTTAGCCTAATGACGGTAATTCCATTGTTAAAACAATTTGATAGAAATTATGTTGGAAAATTTTTAAATTATCGATGGATTTTACGTCGTTAAATTAAAAAAAAATCCAATCCTTACCGATAGATAAATTATTTCTTGATGGAAATTTCAAAAAATTTGTTGCTAAATAAGATTAGCAATGCCTCTTATGACTACAAAGCTATACCAACGGAAATTTTGTCGATATTTAAATTTACCAATGGATTTTTGATTTTACTAATGGAAATTCCGTCGGTAAATCTATCGGTAATAACCAATTCTATTGTAGTGGAATACACAACATGTCTGGTCTATTCTGTGGAATTAGAACGGGAGGAATGAGAAATAAAAGGTGATTTTGATCAATATGAACGCTTGGATGGAGATAGAAACCAAGCAAGTAGATACCTTGTAGTTAAATAGGTTCTCACTAGTAACTCTCTGGAGCTAGAACATTCTTAATCTATGACAAAACATAATGGAAACTATTATCTTGATTGTGCAGTACAATATGATGGCAGAGCGAGAAGCAATTTTGATAAGGCCAATGCCAATCTTGCATAAGACAATTGACCATCTTCTGGAATTAATGGATCGACCTTATAGCTACAGGTTCTTGGCATGTATAACTTCTTGTGGGATAGAATGCAACCAATTCGTATGGACTTGAGGATGCAACACATTTTCGACCAACATGTCATCATCATGTTGGAGCAGATGGTCACTTTCTTCATTTGATGTGTAAAGTGTAGAAAGGAAAAGGGCTAGAGAAAAATGCAGGTGCTACCTGCTACTGTTTCATTGCCTTACAGATGGGTTTACAGTAGGTATATATATAGCTACAATGTAGGAGGTAGGAGAATCTTCTAGAAAAGAGAAGGTGCTAGAAATGTATACAGATGTGTATATACTATGGTATTTCAACACGCCCCCTCAAGCTTGGTTTAAGAAGCTGAAGACAAAACTTGGAGTTGAACCAATAGTGACGTTCATCAGCTAAAGGTTTAGTAAACCCATTAGCTATATGTTGGGATGATGAGATATGCTTGAGGGTGAATAGCACCATGAGCTAACAATTCACGCACAAAGTGGTAATCGATCTCTATGTGTCGAGTGTGAGCATAAAAAATAGGGTTGTTGCATAGATGGACAGCTGAAAGATTATCACACAAGAGAACTGGTGGTGAGTGAAGAGGTAGACGGAGTTCTCATAATAGATAACGAAGCCATTGGACCTTCGCTCTGGTGTTGGCAATGGTGCGATATTCAAACTCAGCCCTTGAATAAGAAACACTTACCTATTTCTTTGCTATCCAAGAGATGGGATTGCCATTTAAATAGACGCAGGCACCAGTGATAGAACGCCGATCAACTGGATCCCCAGCCCAATCGACATCAGTGTATACTGTAATAGATAGAGGAGTGTGATGCTGAGGGATACAAAAACACAGAGATTGTGTTAAGGTGTCCTTGATATAGTGAAGAATTCTCTTGATAGCTTGCATGTCAGCCACAGTTGGAGCTTGAAGATGTTGAGCGACGACGTTGACAGAGTAGGCAATGTTAGGTCGTGACAACATGAGATAGAGAAGGCCACCAACCATACTTCTGTATTCAATGGGGTTCGCAAGCATTTATGAGGAAAGCTTGTGAGGAGAGGTACCTACTGTTGCCATAGGGGTAGGACTGGGACTACATAAAGCCATATGAAGCGCTGCAAAAGTGTTGTGGCATATCGAGCTTGGGATATATATAGACCAGAGGATGTCTGAGAAATCTCCATGCCAAGACAATAACCTAAGGAGCCAAGCTTGTGACAGTCAAATTGAGTGTAGAGAGCATCAATAAATTGAGTGATATGTGCAGTAGAAGAACCAATGGCAATCAGGTCATCGACATAGACCAGAACCAGAAGAAGGTGTTGATTGCTATGCTAGAGAAATAGAGAGGAGTCTGAAAAGCTATAGTGAAACCCATTGGCTACAAGGAAGGCTTGAAGACGATGAAATCAAGTACGAGGAGCTTGTTTCAAACCATAAAGAGCTTTGTTGAGTTTGCAAACATAGTGTCGTTTCAACGGATCATGAAAACCAGGAGGTTGTTGCATGAAAACATCTTCACTCAAGTGTCCATGAAGAAAGGCGTTGTGAACATCTAACTATTGGAGTGGCCACCCCATTGTAGCTGCTATGCATAGAATAAGTCTGATAGTGGTATGTTTAACAACGAGGCTGAGTGTTTGATCAAAATCAATGCCCTCTTGTTGATGATACCCTTTGGCAAAAGCCTAGCCTTGTATCATTTGATGTTGCCATTAGCTGTCTTTTTGGTGTGAAAAACCAAACGATAGCCAACCACATTCTGTGATGCTGATGGTGGTACTAAGATCCAAGTGTTATTGCATTGAAGAGCTGTAAATTCTTCATTCATTGCTTCCCACCAATGATAGTAATGTTTAGCATCACTGTAGGCTGTGTGTTCATGTAGAAGAGGATCGTTGAGTTTAGTAGCAAGTGTTGACGGTAGGGGATGAGGAGAGGTATGACGAATAATAGATGACAGACTTCTATATTTTGTGAGTGGGGTGGAGGAGTGGGGTGAGGTGGAAGCAATAGCAGTAGGAGGTGTAGGATCATCTAACACAGGAAGAGATTGAATAGGAGGGCTAGGAGGTGATGATTGAGTAGAAGTCTTTGGAGATTGGGACAGATGACTGAAGTGAGGGAGTATAGTAGCAGGAGAGTGGAATAAAACAAGGGAGGAAGAGGTAGGGGAGGAGGATGGAATGAGATCTGGATAAGGAAAGGAACATTCATCAAAAGTAACATCCATGGATATTAAAAGTCGTCCAGTTGTAGGAATCAAACATTGATAACCTTTGTATCAACTACAATAACCAATAAACACATTGTAGACACCCCGATTTTGAGGTGATTCATTGATAAGACTCCAGATGTTGCTTTGGATGTGACCAATCCTGGAACCAACCCCAAGCCCGTAGCAAACCCGCAGCCCAATTAGAAAACCAGACCAATAGGGTAGAGCACTTAGCTAGCACACCTACCTAGCACACTTAGCTAGCACACCTACCTAGCACACTTAGTTAGCACACTTAGCTAGCACACCTAGCTAGCACACCTCCCTGGCACACATAGGTGGCGCACATAGCTGGCGCACCAACCTGGCGCACAGCCACTTCGCAGGCTGCGGGCTGCTGGCTTTCCACCTCCCATGGCTGTTATCTCTAGCAACGAATATGCCATGGAATCTTCCAGGCTTTTCGTCTGCGA
>JAMKQA010069851.1:0-13656 GCA_024699735.1 Posidonia australis | reverse complement strand
GTATCATTGGTTCTAGGTGACTTGAAGAGTCCCCAATTGGTTGTTGTTGTTTTGTTTTGTTTCTGGACGACTTAGTAGGTCCCCAGATGAGTGTTGTTGTTTGGTTGATATTTATGGGAGACTTAGTGGGCCTCCAGGTGCTTGTTGGTTGGTCAATTGTTTCTGGGTGACTTGGTGAGTCCTCAGATGTTTGTTGTTTATTGGTTGTTTAATTGTTTGCCCTTGGAAGGCTTTGATGGCTTCCAAGAGGTGTATTGTTTGCTATGTATTGTTTAAGGTACTCTGTTGGATGCCCAGTTTGGTTTTGCTTGGTTGTGGTTTAGGTGGCTCGATGCCATTTGAGCAGTGGAGACTTTTCTCTTGTCTACTTTCTCCTAGGGTACCCTGTTAAGGATGCTCGATTTGTTGTTGTTTGAGGTGTCTTCATGGGACACCTAGTTTGTTTCTTGTTTGTTTTCTATTTGTGGGTGGGTCAAACGACATTGTATTATTCGATCTGTGGAGATTCTTTCTCCCGTGTTCTCCTTTGAGGTAGTTTTGACTAGGTTGTACGTCAAAGTGGTGCAATGGAGGCTGGTGGGAGCCTAGTAGTACCTGATCATCCTAGTATTTTGACGTGTCCACCTGAGAAGCTCAGGATGTTTTGCAACTCCAGAAGACATTATTGTGAGTTGCGATTAGAGATTTTGTGTCTGGAAAGGACTCTCAATCATGGAGTGGTGATGTTTGGCTTAGGAAAAGCCATGTTTTTGGTGTTGATTTGGACCTCGATGGGGTGAAACAGCAAAGTGGAGCGTAGTTCTACCTAATGGTCCTTGAATTTTAAGGGGCACTATTGTACTGGTTGCCTGAGGTCGCGAGGTGGACGTCCAAAGTTTGGTACCTTTGGTCTTTCGTCCTTAGAATTTCAAAGACGAAATTCCTTTAAAGGGATTAAGATGTAACATCTCAAACCTTAACCTTCCTACTTAATCATGATTAATAATAATTGATTAGTGATTACGTTATCTTTTAGTGAAGGTTGCTGGCTTTGGTGTGTGGTGACCCATGAGTGTGCAGGGCCGAAGGAGGAAGAATGTTGAATGCAACAGTGCCGTTGAGACTTTAATTCGTGAGTTATTTCAAAAATAACGGGTGTTTGGAGTATTTCCTCCTTCTTTAGGGATATTTGTGCAAAATTCACATGAAAAGTTTAATAAAAAAAATAAGCTACGTAAGAGGAAGGCGACTATAGGTGCATGGCACTACTTCTTTGTGTTGAAAAAGAAAGAAAGTGCGAAGAGAGAGAGAGGTGGAGGGGAGGAAGAAGGAGAGGCGATGGAGAAGAGGAAGAGGGGGAGAGACTGTCGCTGGTCTTTCACCGTCGTTGTTGTCGAGTCTTGCCGCCATCATCATCTTTCGGGAGGGAGAAAGGAAGAGGAAGAAGAGTCGGTGTAGAAGAGAAATAGAGACAGTGAAGAAGGAAGAGAGAATGGACACATCCTTTAAGCCTCCTTTTATTTCTAAATTGGGATCTTAGGTGCATGTTAGTGTGTGGAGGATTATGAGAAATTTTAAAAGATTTTATGGATATTTATTGGAATTAAATGCAAGTGGATGGCCAGCAGGTGAATAGTGCCCATCTGGCTTTGATCTGTGATTTCTTACGATCTGTCCAACAGATCATTGTGTTCTTGTCCCAAATTGTAGAGTTCGTCAAGATCTTCGATTGGATATGTGGTTTGTGTGTTGTGGTTGCTTGTGTGTGATGCACTCTTAGTTCCCATTTTGGGACAAGTTTTAGGTGCCTTGTTTCCCGTTTTAGTTGTTGCCTAATTCGACATACCGATTTGATTTAGTATGTCATTTTTTGGTGCTGGTTTGCTTTAAGCCCTAGATTGATATTGAATAGGTTCCAAGGTGTGACTTGGGTCCTTCGCTCGATCGCCTTCCATCGATGTGCTAGACCTAGGCTAAGCATTCGATCCACCACTTGGAAATGGTTTTGCCGAACAAGGCCCTAAACCTATTTTGGGGCATTTTAAGTGTTGATTTTATATATATATATACATATATATATATATATATATATATATATATATATATATGGGTGTATATATATATTAATTGTAGAAGGGTAATTAAATTGACATGATAATGATTAGGATAATCATTAGAATGGTTTTAAGAATTATCTAAAATAAATTAGCAAGAAATCCTTTGAGTGTGGATAAATTAAAAGACGGTATGACTTAGAAGTAATTAGTCTTTTCTCCTATGGTTTATAATGAACATTAGGGATCATGATGTTGTCTCTAGCTATAGAGTTTGGTTGGTATGATGTGCGGTGCATTGAAAGAATAATCAGTGACACTGTTCTGGATGTTTTGACTCTAATCTAGCTATGCTCCCGAAGGAAATGAGCTAGCAGGCATCTTGCACCTTGGCACGAAAACATTGGGCTCTGGTTAGGATTTGTGTTGGTATCCAGTCTTGTAAGTCAAGAAAGATTTTGAGACTATTGCCTTGATTTTGGTGTGGCTATCTGGGTCTGATAGGAAAGCTGTCAAGACTTTGTTTTGAGCTGTGACTTTTGATTTCCAGTTTTTAAGTAATTTTGAACAAGATGTTTTGTGGTATTCTTGAAGAGATATTTAAATAATTTCGAAATGGATTTTGAAAATAATTTTGAAACAAAAGAAATGTGTTTTCTTGCAAAGGTTTAAATGATTTGTCGAGAAAACCATTGAGTTATTTGGAAAATAGTTTTTCAAAAGATTTAAAAACATATCCTCAAGTTGGTGGTTTTCCCTGTAGTGTTTCTATGGTGTCTTGAGACGATTCCAGAAATGATTGAAAATGATTTCCCAAAGAATTTAGAAAAGATATGCATAGTTTGCAAATGTTTTGAAAGGCTTTCTGGAGTTTTCTGTTTACTAGGGTCAAGAAATCAATGGGGCTTGTTACCAGAACTAGAGGGTGTAACGACATCCTTAAGTGGTTGGGCACATTGCCTAGGGTGAGACAAGAGACTAAGAGACTAACGTAAATGTTAGTCGAATCCTGAAGATATGATACTCCTAAATTGTCATTCACGAGGCTAAGGTTGAAGTCTATGGGTCGAGATGCCGACTAGACTTAGAGGTATGATACTCCGCTTGTCCCGAGTGCTAAAGACCTAGGTTACTGACTGTATATAGAGGTATAGTGGCAGCGGACTCAAGAGGTATGAGACCTCTTTGTAGTTAGACGTGATACCCTAGTTAGTACTGATACTAAGATTGTTTGGTGTTGATTGGGCCTAGGAATGGAGACCTCGATGTCCAAACACCAACTAGGGTGTTAGAAGAACGCATTTCCGTGCATATGAGAAATGAAATGTGATAAAGTGAGACCCGTTGGCCTGGGCGGTTGTACCCCTAATACAAGGAGGTTCATCGTAGTAGTGCAAACATCGTTGGTCGTGCTTCGATAAACTACTTGTGGCTAATATCGGTTGCTCGACACCAGACAACACGACTGTCCGTGGCAATGCAATGGGTTCGAGAACTCTATTTCCAACAATTGCTTGTAGCCAATTCTTATTGAAACTTTATGGTTTTCACCCATGAGTGGTGTGGTTTTGCTTGCACCCATGAGTGACATTAAGTTATTATGCACTCGTGAATGGTGTTGAATTGTTTTAGCCTGTGGGGGGCGTTGAGTTGTTTTAGCCTGTGAGGGGCATCATGGTTTTTAAGAATATGGAGTTGTGCCAATTTTTGAGATATGATTTGTTTGTTCTAAATGAGTAGAGGTTTGGTGCTGGTGTGGCATTCTTCTATGGTTGTGGATTTGATTTGACAAGAGTGACCATTTCAAGTATACATAAAGTTTTGAAAATCATGCATATGATTTAAAAAGAAAGAAAGAAAATTGTTTTAAAAGACATAAGTGCGTTTTTGAAAAGAAAAGAATGATTTTCGAAGACATGATTTCAAAAGATTTGTTGCCTATGGGGCAAAAGAGTATTGTTTCGTGGTGGTGTGTGGCATTCAAAAGAGATGCTAAAGTAACGTGTGTTTTAGTGGGATGTGTGTTGAATGATCTTTTAGTGATTACTCATGTGTGTTTATTTAATAATTTTCACAGGTGTAAGATAAGATTTAGGAGTTTACTAGTACACTCGAAGCAAGCATTGTTCAACCACACATCAAAGGATCTAAGTATGTAAATAGTTAAATTTATTTCAAGTAATAGTGTTTTTGTTTATATTGCTTACTATTAGATTTAGTTTCATAGTTAATGGAAAAAAATGTAACTAAAAATTAAGATAACGATTTGGAGCGAGTCGTTACAATTGATCTATAATGACTATGTTGATATTCACTCTACAGTTTTTTTTTTGAGCTGGTGATGAGTTTTCAGAGATGAAAAGATAGCCTCTTCTAACTAGCAACAAGCCATGAATTTAAGGTGTAGAATGGTGGCGTAGAAAGACGATCATTCTAACAATGACAACACAAAATTCTGTTGAGATCTCTACAACAAAAATTCAAAAGCCTTGCACAGTCAAACTACAAATGTAACTAAAATTAACAATTCCATCAGTGAGATCTCCATTCTTGAAGAAAAGGACCAAGCTTTTGTGCTCCTATAAACTAGACATCTGCTAAAATTACAAGTCCCAGCTGCAAGAAATCGATTCAGGTCTGTAACTTTTTGGTGGATTATATAATCATATACGCTCATTAAATTGTACTAGAGACTAAATTAGTACCTAACGAATAGTTAATACAAATCGTAACTCCATCCTTCCTTGGTAGTGAAAGCATGTTGCTGGTCGGTCCAATTGCAAACAGCAAGGATGTGTTTCTTTTATTTTAAAAAAAATTTCAAACATGTATAATTAGATCAGAACCCAGAAGCAAGTTCAGGTTAAATCAACTATTATTGAAATATGGATATTCAATTCAAAATTATTCAATTATGAATAGAAGATTTGATCTATATATAACTACAAACCTCATCGCTATATTTTTTTTCCCAAGGCTACACAACTCCAACACCATTACTTGTGGCATTTTTTAAGTCATACAAGTGTCTTCTTGGATACTATGGCTGTGTTTTTAAGCCTCTTTCAAGTCATTATTGACAATTAGTGAAGGGATCCATATATGTAACCACAAGTTCCATCCCTACAATTTTTCGACGTGGGACTACATCAATAAAAACGTCCAATGAGAAAGCAACTTCGGAAAAATGGTAAAAAAAAAGAGGCTTAAATGAGATGTAGTCACCAAAAAGGAAACAAGCTCAGAAACTTTTGAAAGGTGAGATGGATTAACTTTAACATCCAATGAGAAGCAATCTTCTAGGTAACAATCGATGAAACAAGATATGCATGAACGAGAAGTAATTACCCTAGAAATTCAGAAAACTCTCCAATTCCAGCAAGTTTAAAAGGCTGAGAACCTTCCCGCGGCAAATCATGTTTGTGACAAAAAAAATACATTCAAATCAACGGCCTTAGCATATGACAACAAAATAAGTGTAACTGGATACAGTGAGGAACTCCTTCAAGTTGGAAGAGGACTTCACATCTTCTTCAGCAGCTTCTAAGCCCCCCTGAACCCAAAAAAGATTCCTATAGCCCGCACCGTAGAGTTGCTCACAAGCAGCAAGCGGCTTATAGAAAATGAAGGATTCGGCAATAATCACTTGCTATCAGCGAAGACAGAAATTGTAGCCTATCCAGGTATACAACAAATTAGACCTTCTCTTGATAAATAAGGTACATAAACGGCACAGAGCCAAATTTCTTTTGGTACAGGGCAGCCATATTACGAAGAATGCTTGAATGCTTATTTAATGTCTGATCTTAGAGGTTATCACAGATTAACAGTTTTCTAATATCAAAACTCACTTTCTTACTACTCTTATATGGAAAGATATCAATATTCCTAACAGTCTTCAAGGATTTGGTAGAAATTTTAAGTCCGATAGCCAATCTGCCAATGTTACACGTCCATACCGTAAAATAGATTTTGGAAAAGTGCTGAAGTCAGCAATTCGGCACCAATGTGACAAGATTGATCTTAAGTTGACAGATTAGTTTATGAATTTTTAAAAAAGAAGTATCTAAATGATCGAACTAGTTAGATATGGATAAATGATGCTGCTTATGGTCATGGAAATGGCTCTAAAATAATTTTGAAGTTGTCCAAACTAGGCTAAGAAGAAGCTGACAATACCAAAACAAATCCTAGTAATATAGTCAAGTGTATGATATTCTGCTTTATAATTCATGAACATTGATTTAGCTTTTACCACAGCTAAGATTACTGAGACCAAGGTTGAGCGAGTGTTTTGTCATTTTACCTTAGCTTATAAGCAAAGATGTATCATTTTGAGAGACAACTCATGTGTAGCTTCTACAAAATCTCTACTTGGAGAAGTTTAAAAGCATTTTTTGACTGGTTTGTGGATCACTTTTTTAAGCTTATGCGGTCTGATTAAGCTTATCAAATCATAGGTTCCTTCAAACAGACCCTTAGAGACAGAACGGCTGAAGCAGCTAATAGAACTAAAACCCAGAAGCAAATACGGATCAACTTCTGAAGCTGGCACTATGTTGCCAATCTGGAAGCAGTTTCAAACAATACCACAGAGAAAATCTGTAAAATTGTAACAAAAAACAAGGTCTATCAAGAAAGGTGAGAACTCAGAAATCAATATGAAATTATCCCTATTCTGAATGACAACTAGACATAAGCAACAAAATTAAAAACATAGAATGCAAATAACTGACTGAAAATCCTAATCCCTTTCATGTCTAGCAAATTCCTTGTGTAAACCATACATGTTGGAGTGCTTATGGCAACACAAAACGCAAAGTGATGGAATTTATGCATATATACTGCATGGCCAAAGGGTAGGATTGATAACATGTAAGCTATTCATAAATATACATGAATTTAAATTGATTAAGAGAAAGATATTATCAAACAAAGGCTTAAGTGAAACGGTTTTATAGCAGAACAACATGTATGTGATGCATTCTAACAGCAACTATATGCACTAACTTCCTAAGGAAAAGGGATGTTTTGGTTTTTACAATTCAATTTCTAAGATAAGCACAACATTAACTTATAATTGAATTTCTAAAATACGCATAATATTGACCCTAACACATGAAAAGAAGCTTGGAAATCACCACAGTCCCTTTTGGCATGCTATAATAAGGTCGGTATCTTTTGAAAACTTCTCTTCAACCTTAGGTAGGAAATCCCTAAGATAAAAGGTAATATAATGGATAAGCCAAGGTAAATTTGCAACAATTTGTAATTATACATGAGCCACTACAAGTTAACATACTTCTCATAGCCCAGCATAGGGATTCCACTCCAACCTCCTAAAAAGTTTAACAAAAGTAATACAATTAATTTAAGACTCGAAGAAAAATTTCAAAAGACGGTGTTGGTCCAGTTGGGGCAGGCTATTGGGATCAATAATTCCCCAAAAGATACTGTAAAGATAAGAATGGTCATCAACATCAGGGTTCATCCTATGAGAGAAAAAAATGAACAGTTAATATTCCATTCAAGGTTAGCTGATTTATCTCTTAATTCATAAATTCAATTATTTAATTATGGTACTTATAAATTGTGAATTACTGTCTAACAATTATGAGTTAATGCTCCTACTTGTTCATGAGTCATGAAAGAGCATCCAACTTGAAAGTAAAATTTTAGTCATGCTTTCTATTTTGTTTCCCTTCCATATTCGGGCGATCATGCATTGCAGGAAATTCACCAATTAGTTTCAATAATACATGAAGCAAATGATGTTAGAAATTTTAATAACATCAATACAATCATCAAATACAAAAACTGAAGTTGGAAGATTCCATTAACAAGAAAATCTTTGACCACTCAGATTCACTTATCTCATACCCATCATAAAATTTGTGATCTTTCTAAAAATACTTCCAGCATTGGAAGTGTTGTCAACGTCAAACATTGGAATCAAGGTTGAGCCCTTCACCCATGCCTAAGAACAATAATAGTGTGACCAGAAACAAATAGACCAATAGCAGCTGAAATGAAATACTGAATGAGAAAACCCCAAAGCCAACAATTCTGACCTTCTCATGTTCTGTCGAGGGGTGAACACCAAGCAGGGTCTTGTTGGAGAGTTGGATAGCATATCCAGCTTCCTTCGGTGTGAGTACTTTAACCTTTTATTCTCTGATCTATTTTAACAGCATTAACAGAAGATAAGTAAGCATCAATTGACTCAAGTTAGAAGCAAAATTGATAACTTTGTAAGTTATTCCTATTACCCTCTGACGATATCTTCACTATAACAAACTGTTTGTGCATGTGGGCAAAGGAATGTAAACATTTTCTCTCCAAATTCCACATCTCCCCTTAAGGAAGTCAAAGCAAAAACACCCCCAACCATGAGTCCATGAACGTCTAAACAACCGTTTGACCAATAGTTTCTTTTTCATTGCTTTTCAATGTTAACAAACCGCAAGAATTTGACGATTATCTTTAAAAAGTGTCCAAATTTTTAAGAATGTGACTACTATCTATAAACTGAATTTAACAGCACACTTATCTCAATTTAGAGGAATTTAGCGAAATGAGAGATAACAGAGTGGGAAGTACCAGAGCCTCCCATCTTTAACTTGCAGCAGCCATTTCTCTCGCCTGCTTTGTCTCTTCTTCCTCCCACCCCCCAGCACTCATCCACACTCCTCTTCCCAATCTGACCGAAAACTACGCAGAACCCAATTGGGAAAACCCAAAAACAAGACTACCCGGAACAAAAGCCAAGAGGTAGAAGACTTTGACTGTTACCCTGGAGTTGGTGGTAGGGAAGGTCCAGGTGAGTGTGGGACAGAGCGATGCTGGGGAACCAGAGTTTGTTGCTCTTCTCCACCCCAAGGGGGAAGTGTGCTTCGTGTGGGAGCTGAAGAGAGAGTGGGAGATCGAATTGGTGGCCAGTGGACACCCGAGAGACACCTTTGGCCGGAGAGCTGTAGGGAGCTGAGAAGGGAAGCTTGGGACCAGAGAGAACTAAAGATTGTGTGCAATTTGCGCAAACATACCACCGCACAAGTGCATTGATGATGGGCCAATATTCTGTGGATTTTTGGAATCCTCAGTTCGAAACTTCGAATATGATGCACACTAACGAACAAATTTCTTGTGATCTATGTGTTTAGCCTTGCTTGAATAAATAGAAATTATTATTCCATTTGATTGGATAAAAATTGAAATAAACTCGAAATAGTAATTTCTATTCTGATTTATTTATTCTAAAGTAACTATTCTGTGGAAAGAGTGGAATAAAATTATTCCACTGAGTTATTCTCATATATGTATGTATACAGTATGTTTATGTTTTGTTTAAAAATTAATACATATATAATATGATATATACATACTTTAAATTAGATATATTTCTTAATGATCAAGTTGATTATTATTAATCTACGTATTTTTCACTTATTCTAACATTTATTTTGATGCTTGTTCTACTTTTTATTCAAATCAGAATATCTCCTTATACATACTTATTTATCTTTAAAAGAAAATTACTTCCAAATTAAATAACATTACTATCAGAATACTAATACTTATTCTACTTTAATTCTACTTATTTCTGCTTTTCTTATTGTACATCCGCGCTTAGACTTTAAATTTTACAAAGACTCACTTTGGTACTTTATAGTCGTATTTCATTGTAACATGCACTTGTTATGTTAATGTCATTAAGAAACATTTTATTTTCCCTATTATGCTCTCTCTCTCATAAATCCATATATCCGTCTTCTTTGACTCTGCAACACAACAACATCTGCTACCCCAAATGTCATCAATGCTCCAGAGACCAAAGCCACCACCAATCTCCCCGCTTCGGACCCATTTTGCAACCCATCCATGATAGCCTTTGGCTCCTAACGACCAACCTTGAGACCCTCTTCGACATTGATTTTTGCTTCGACGCCACCATTTAGGTGCCCTCCTCCACCTCATCATCCCCATGTAAGATTCTTGTCCATCAGTGCATCCTCTCCACCTCATCATCCCCATGTAAGATTCTTGTCCATCAGTGCATCCTCTCCACCTAGAGCATGTTCTTCAAGGACCTATTTGACAAGGAGAAGACAATCGGTCATTACTTCGAGATGAAGACCTGGCCAAGCCTGTGTTTGTGCAAATGGGGAGTGTAGGCTGGTCATCAATTTTATACTAGAGGCACTACAAGAAAAATTAGATTTTGCAAGGACAATGAGCGAAGACTTAGCGAGGAAATGTCCTCGCAATAATATAATGAGGACATATAGTGAAGATTTTGCGATGAAATTACCTCATAATAATATAGCGAATTTTTTGCGAGGTTTTTTTCTCGCAATGTCCTCGCTTTTCATTTAACTAGTACATAACGAGGAAATGTCTTCGTTAAACTCCTCGCTAATTTAGGTATAAAATACCCTGACGCGGAACATTTAGTCGTCCGCCTCTCTTACCCTAAATTCAGTCGTCCGCCTCTCCTCCTCGTCCATCGCTCGTCCTCCACTGCCTTCTCAACGGTGCTCTAACCTCTGCCTCCTCGATGGTGCGTCCTCCGAACTCTACCTCCTTCTCCTCTGCCTCA
Source organism: Posidonia australis (assembly GCA_024699735.1). Taxonomy (NCBI): domain Eukaryota; kingdom Viridiplantae; phylum Streptophyta; class Magnoliopsida; order Alismatales; family Posidoniaceae; genus Posidonia; species Posidonia australis. Next base: position 3,027 of record JAMKQA010069851.1, on the reverse strand, counting down.
TTTGTCCACCTCTCCTCACCCTCTCCTCCTTGTCCGTCACTCGTCCTCCTCTAGGATTGCGTTTCTTGTTGTGTTGCCAGGATTTGCCATTGCTTGGTAGCAGCAGCAGCAGGGGAGCAGAAGCAATTGTTACACTAGGTATCATCAGTGGTACTCTTGGGACGTACTCTTCACTATCGAAGATTGTAACAACCACTAAGGTAAACATCCACCAAGGTAAATCAATTCTAATGCTGAAAATCACGTAGGGTGCTTGTTGCTTAATCTTGTTTGATCTATGTATCACTCCACATTCTTTAACATTATGCTTAGCATTATATTAGATGGTTGGATACTCAGATCATGTAGGAAACATATATTCTGTTATGTTTGCATCACCTCAATGGCTAAAAGGTATCTCAACTGTCCTAAGTGCTTTGTCGCAGAGCATTTATCCTAACTTAATGTAGAGCATAATAACTAACAATATTGCTACATTAAATTTCTACTAGTTTTTTTCTTTTCGTGAGCTTTAGCTAATTTACATGATTCTTAGTATATCACCTATTTTAAAATGTGGTATTGTTGTTGGATGGGTACCATATGCAGAGTTTGTCTTAATGTGATTGAGGAGGTTCATAATTTTTGGCAAACATAAATATGCATGCAGGCCTCAAGACACCTAGATCTGAAAATGTTTAGGACTCCAATTACAACCAGCCCAAAAATCATCCTTACCTTTTCTCTGCAAGTTCTGCAGTTGGGTTGGGTTTGCTTATGACCAAAAACGATACCAAATCCGTAAATAACAAACAATATTGTGAATTTAGAATTTGTTTAAAAGCACATACATGGAACTCAAAGCAGAGCAGGTATAATTGTAAAAACTAATAAAGACTAGATAACATATGGTATGGGGAAATAAATAAATGTTAAAGCAAGTTGTCAATTTGCCACCGATTACATTCATCCCATTTCACTACAGTAATCATCTTAATACCATTCATGCTTCTTTTGCAGGTTATCTTGAATAAAGTGTCCATGAAAAGAAACATATTTATCTTGACATTTTTAATTTTACTTAGGCAGACAAATATCATCTTATTGCTTTCTTTGTTGGATAATGCACCTGATGCATTATATGTTCCGAAAAGAAAATTAGCATAAAGTGTTTCTGTAATATTATAATCATATTTTAGAGCCTGACAGAAAAAATATGCAAAGTTCAAAATGTTGAATATTCACAAAGAGAAAACGTCCAATATAACCTGATACAAGTCTGCATATGTAATCTTTGGATGCTTTGCCTTGACTGCCTCTGTTAAAAAATATAAAAAGAACAAGTCAACATTCAAATGAATTCAAATAATGCTCATGCCAGTGATGTCAGATGAAACATCGGTTTTTCACAAGGCCAATATCCTACTATATAAGACATTGATAAAAAAGTATTTAAAAAGTCTTAGTGTTGCTTGCCAGTTTTCATCTGAGGTGGGTTGGTTCGACTGTGCAATGTGAGGTTAATGCAGGGACGGGAAGATTTCTATATTTTTTATCGAGATGTTTTGGATGTGTTTGTTTTTCCTTATAATTGGGTTCCCATTTGTTTATAGAGATTATGATGGTCATTGTTGAATTTTAATTAGGAAGTTTGAGTTTTTTTTTCTTCCTATTCCTCTTATTAGTCGATGTGATCAGAGATTTTCTATTGGTTTTATTAACCTAGCCGGTTCCGATGTCCGAAAAAATTGTGTGATACAGAACTGAGATACCAAATCATGTTGAAGCTTTTTTCTTTTAAAGTCTCTATTTTGACTACTAGCTCTGGTTTATACCCTCTTTGTTTTGTCTTGGTGATCACCTCTACTTTGCCTTGCACATTATATTTATTCTTTTAGCAGTATTGTTGGTATGAGAATTTTATCTTTTTTTATGCAATTGTGCTACTAAATTTGAAAATCTATCTTTTCCTATGGCTGTTTCTTTACATATATATTTCTGTCATCTGGTCTGTGAGTGGAAATTTAAATGTTAAGCAAGTTTGATTTGATGGCTTTTCTAATAAAGAAATGTCTGAATTTTCTTGAAATTAGGATAGTTGTCTATAAAGTGGGGTCATTGTTGTGCCTCCAAGAAGCTTTCTTCACATGCTTCCTTCCAGCAGGAACAGACCTCAGCCAAGGAATAGTGGATTATGGTCCAAAAAATTCAAGGATTATGATAAAACACTCATGGTTATCTATTGCCTGTTGAAATTATCTACCTATTAAGTAAAGTGGAATCCTTTTTGTTTATTACTTGGCTCTTGTTTAACTAAAGTGGAATCCTTTTTGTTTGACTCTTGTTTATTGCTTGACTCATTTTTTTTCACTAGAGATAAAACCTAGGGATCAAACTAGTTAAAAATCCTTATTATGCTCTTTAAATGGCTATGCTATAATGTTGAATATTTTAAACAGTTATAAATGCTGCATTTTATAAAAGCAAGAGAATGAAGATAGAAATTAAGTTTAATATACAATTCGTAAATTAATTGTGGATCCATACAATAAAAAAGTTGCATTATTAATTCACACAATCGGAATTCATGATTTACAATTCGCATTTTCTTGGTCTCACGTAATATTAATTTTTCTAGCTTTAGGCAATATAAAGGACTAGGCCTATCATAAATTCCACACATCTATGTTATCTGAAAAGGCTACAAGGTGCCGAAGACTTAATAGAACACGGAAGGACCATATACATAGGAACAGACCACTTCTAGACATACTTTTCCAATGCAACACTTACTTTTTATCACAACTGTCATCATGTTTTTCTTTCAATCTAGACATATAGACATCTTATCATTTCTTTGTTTTGTAAAGAGAAATGTCTTGTCATCGTGATTGGGTGTATATACGAGTCGTGGATGGAGAAGTGTATGAGTTTTTTGAATGAAGTTCAGGAGTTTGTGGAATTTGCATATAATCAAGGTCTAGGTATTTTAGAAAGTGATGGAAGGATTATATGTCCTTGTAAAAAATGTGCACTATTGAAAAAACA
>JAMKQA010069850.1:0-16234 GCA_024699735.1 Posidonia australis | reverse complement strand
CCCCCCCCCCCCCCCCCCCCCCCCCCCCCCCCCCCCCCCCCCCCCCCCCCCCCCCCCCCCCCCCCCCCCCCCCCCCCCCCCCCCTCTTCCGTTTAAATATCAACATTTTTATGATCATAGCAGCCTGTAATATTAGAGGCATGGGGTCTGAGCATAAGAAGCGAGAACTAAAGGAATTTATTGCATCTAATAGATGTGATATCATTATTGTTAGTGAAACCAAGTAGGAAGAGTTTCCTGAAAGTTGTCTTAGATATGTTGGAGGCCATAAAATTGACTCTTGGTCTCTGGTCCCCTCTATTGGTGCTTCAGGGGGGATACTGATAGGGTGGGATAGCAAGCAATTCAAGGCTATCAGTTGCCTCTCGTTCAGTTTTAGCCTTACCATAAATTTTGAAAATCTGGATAATAATCTGATCTGGTGGCTTACTGGGGTGTATGGCCCCTGTGACCACAGTTTGAAACCCATCTTCTTGGAAGAATTGCACCATACAGGTACTAGGGTCAATAGTTGCTGGCTACTAGGGAGTGATTTTAATGTAATAAGATTCCCTAGTGAACATTCCCCTATTATTAGTAGCAACAATCACATAGATAGATTTAATCACTTCATTGATCAGAATTCACTGATAGACCTATCACCAGATAACTTCTACTTTACCTGGTCTAACTTTCAAGAAAACCTAGTAATGGTTAAGCTTGATCGTTTCCTTATGTCTCAAGGTTGGTCAGTGAGCTTTCCAGACTCTATCTATGCAGGGAAAGCCAGGATAGTTTCTAATCATATACCTATCCTCTTTAACACTCAAGCCCCCAATTGGGGCCCCATTCCTTTCAAATTCTATAAATCATGGTTATCATATGAAGGAATAGAACAAGTTATCAAGGTTTTTTGGGGGCAGCATGGCTACCCCCTGTCTGTTACCTCACTTGTATCTGAGTTCAGTGCTAAACTCAAGAACTTAAAAGTTATTCTTAAAAATTGGCTAGCTCCAATTATAGCTTCTAGAAAGAAAAGGCTCAGACATATTGAGGTATTAATTGAGGAAATGGACAATCAAGTTGAAGACTCTGAGAAGATAGACTAGACTCTGAAAAAGTCATTGAGATTGGGACACCTTTCTCTCCTAAAAGAACAAGAGGTATATTGGAGACAAAAATCTAGAATCCAATGGTTGAAAGAAGGAGATTTGAATACCTCCTTCTTCCATAATATGGTTAAATACCATAAGAGGAGCAATCACATTTCCTCTATCCTAATTAACAACTGTGTCTCCACTACTCATTCTCAAATATGTGGGGTAGTAGAGAACCACTTTACTGGGTTATTCAATAAGGGTGTCTATTCTCATATGATTTTGGATTGGGAAGCTTTGATCCCTGCAAAAATATCCAATCCACAATAGTTGGAAACTCCCTTTGAGGATGAGGAAATCAGGAGAAGTGTATTTCACCTGGCTGGGGACAAGTCACCAGGTCCTGATGGATATCCCATTTTCTTTTTTCAACACTTTTAAGAACTTTTGAAGGAAGAAATAATTAATATCTTCAACGCATTTCACTGCTCATATGACCCTGACTTTCTATCATCAGTCAATCAGACTTTCATTGTTTTAATTCCAAAAAAGCTGGGATCCATTAAGATTCAGGACTATAGACCTATCAATCTACTCAATAGCATTTATAAAATCATAACCAAGACCTTGGCTTCTAGGTTAAATCCAGTTCTTAACTCTGTCATGGATGCATCACAGTGTGCATTTCTGAAAGGGAGATCCATTGGGGATTGTTTCCTGATTGCTCAGGAAACCCTTCATTATATGAAGTCTGCAAATATTAAAGGTTATTTATTGAAAATAGACTTTGAAAAAGCTTTTGACAATGTCAACTGGAATTTCCTCCTTGATTCATTATCAGGCCTGGGTTTTGGAGATAGGTGGATCATGTGGATTAGAATGTGTATACAATCAGCAAAATTTTCAGTCCTAATCAATGGTTCACCTAAAGGATACTTTGGGGCAACAAATGGGCTAAGGCAGGGTGATCCTCTGTCTCCACTTCTCTTCATCATTGCAACAAATGTTCTGAATGCAATGTTGAAACTTGCTCAGAGGAATAATCTTATTGATGGGATTCCTTTCCCTAATGATGGGCCTTCAGTGGTTAATTTACAATATGCTGATGATACCCTATTATTTCTGATTGATAAAAAGGAAAATTTGACTAATCTTAAAAGAATTCTATGCTATTTTCAGTCTTGCTCTGGTCTTAAGATAAATTTCTCTAAGTCCTCTTTAACAGGTGTGGGGGTATCCCACACTGAGCTCTTATCCTGTTGTGACATCATGGGGTGTGAGAAGTTAGATTTACCTATTACATATCTTGGATTGCCATTGCATTTTAAAAAAGCAACTGCTTCTCATTGGGATCCTGTGATTGAGAAAGTTTCTAAGAAGCTTTCTGTATGGAAAGCTAGACACCTATCATTAAGGGACAGACTGACTTTGATAAACGCAGTGTTGTCAGCTATTCCCACTTACTATCTATCTGTACTTCATTTACCTTCCAAAGTTGAGAAAAAATTAGATGCTCTAAGGAGTAAGTTCCTATTGAACTCCTTAGTCTCTAATCAGAAAGGGAGACATCATATTAGATGGTCACACCTTTGTAGATCCAAAAGGCAAAATGACTGGGGAATAATCAATTTAAAAAACTTTAGTGCTGCTCTTAAGTGTAAGTTAATATGGCAGTTTTTCTCTAAGGATTTCAAACCTGGCTGGAAGGCATTGGTTAAATCTAGGTACTGTCAAAGGGGCCTTGGTGTTTTACTGAACTCCTCTTCTGCTTCTTGTTCCCCTTTGTGGAGCTATTTAAAGCAGGATTTTCCTTTCTTTAATTGCTTCACCTCTGTTGTGCCTGGCAATGGCAACAATACTTTGTTCTAGAAACAAAAATGGTGCAATGACTGTCCTTTATATATTGCCATGCCTGAACTATATAGGGTAGTTAGATTTTAAAAAGCTACTATAAAATAAACCGTGGACTATTTCCACAGAGATTTTAACAGTTTTTTTTTTGCTATCCCAATGTGACACTGTTAATTACAGTTTACTTCAGGAACAGTTGGAAAATTTTGTTATAATTATGCAAAATTTATTGTTGGGTACTGAAGATGATAAACCTATTTGGCTGCCATCCAATAAAAGCTTCTTCTCAGTTAAGGCAGCTTATCATATTTTAAATGATGGGGGAATTCGAAACGAATTCTTTCAGTGCATATGGGCCAGTGCCACTCCATTAAAAGTTAAGCTCTTTGCATGGTTAGTAATTCAGAATAAGAATTTGACAAAAGCAAATTTATTGAAAAAAGCATGGACTAAATCTCCTTTATGCACCTTTTGCTCATTAAGCATTGAACATAACAATCATTTGTTTCTAAATTGCTCTTTTGTTAGGAAGATCTGGGATTTCTTCTTGGACTCAGCTTTATATCCTGGGTATTTCTCGGTGACAGAATTGTTTTTATCTGCCCCTCATCTTAAATTTTATCTGCCTGATTCTGCCTGATTCTGGTTGGACTATGTTACTCCAAGTCATCCTTTGGCTGATTTGGAAAGAAAGGAATAATAAGATCTTCAAAAATTCTTGCAAAACTGTTTCTGATATTATTTGTGATATTATCTATTTGATGAATCTCTGGATAGATAATCTGATTGTAGGATTTGAACAGGAAGAAATGAGGCAATTTATGTCTGTCATGGCTTCCCAGCCACTTCAATCCCCCAATCTTCCTAACCCCTCCACATCCAGAATCCATTCTGGAGCTGAATCCATGCCCCTTGCTGACTCAGGGAGAGGAACTCTGCCCCCTGATGATATCTAAGCCTTCTGTTAAACAGCTGCTATTCTATAGCATTTTTGGTGTAATTTTTGGACAATTTTTGGACTAATGGTCTATGAGATTGTAATATAAAATACAGTACAATGTTTTTCTTACCTGACATTTAAAACCGATGAAAAATATATAATATAAACCTTTACCAAAAAAAAACCTGTGAGCACCACACTCTTCATAAGAGTAGGCCAATGGTTAGCCTGTGTCGACAGTTATCCATTGCTTGCATAGCGAACCACCAACAGTCAAAACCAACCATTTGGATCCATTTTAGGAACATGGGAGTTGAGATTGTTCTTTATTTATAAATAATACAAAATAAAACTAAGTGTTGACAGTTATCCATTGCTTGCATAGGGAACCACCAACAGTCAAGGCCAACCATTTGGATCCATTTTAGGAACATGGGAGCTGAGATTGTTCTTTATTTATAAATAATACAAAATAAAACTAAGCTTTTATTTTGTACCATAAAGCTTTCAGTTGAGCAATCCTATCCGTTCTTTTTCACTACATATCCCAATTTGTTCAATCATTAACAAGCAAAAAGAATTTTTATTGACATTGAGATTGCCAGAGAAATTTGCATTTCCATTTTTTCCTTGCTTCAACAAGTCGTAATAATTTTCTAAATTTATCAGAGGACTCTTCTAATCTATGAAGAGCTTTGACAGGGTGTTACCAAAGTTGATAAACTGTAAAGTTTGGATTTACAACAAGTCTAGCACCTAACAAAAACCTAGGAAGGAGTCTCCATAACTAGTTGCAGAACACTAATAAACTGAATGCATATAAAGCTTTTATATATTGTTCTCTCTTTATAATTTTTATGTTTTTTTGTGTCTACATATACGTATAATTTCCTAGGAAATGTTGACTACACTGCTCACCCGTTCTGAACTGCCGACCAGTCCTACTTCCACAAAAGTCATTTTACTATCCGTCTAGATGCCTAGGATTATTCAGTTGAGGCCTAATTAGCAGCTAGTTTTGGTCAAATTGAAAATATTGCTTCAATTCTATCTTGAAGTTTACAAATAGACGAGAACTTCAAAGATTGTCATTTAAACAAGGATTTGCTTCAGATAAAAATGAAATAGGATATATTGATGTTTCTACAAATACTTTTGCTAGAGCTACCAGTGGAGAGCAATATAAAATTTTTTAGACATTCGCAAAGATCTATAGTAGTCAAAAAATGGAGAGCTAAATCTTAATTATCAAAATATAATGTAGTCTATCTTCAAACAAAAAATTAACAACATGAACAAGTATGGATGCATGACAGGGCTTTTACACTAGAAGATTGAAATTGTTGAAATAATATTATTATCATTGGTTGATCTCTTGAATGACTAGTACAATTAGTAGTTACTTTAACAATATCTCTACAAGGGTAATTCATGTATTCAAGCAAACCTCTTGTCAATTTTTCAAGAAAGGAGACACTTGTAAAATGCATACTATCTGCAAAAAGCTGTATTGCAGCGGTAGCAGCAAGAAATTCTTTAAATCAACTATTTTTGCAACTTCATCAGTCATCAATCTGTGGCTTAACTCAAAATCTACGTAGGTCAAAAAAGAAAACAAACTTTTCATCAATATAGTGATCGGACAATTAAGGTAACTTGTTTAGAAGAATCATGCGAAGACTCACATATTTTGCCAACTCATTGGCTTTTTCAGCATCAAAACCAAGGGAAGCCAAAATCTTATGACCAGTTGAATCTTTCTCAGACCAAATACCCAGAAGCAAATGAATTGGTGTTACTTCCCCACTCTCACCTACATAAAGAAAATTCAAGTACACAGAGATAGAACCTGGTGGACAAGGAAAAGTGATGCAAAGTTCATATTTCATAAGATGCCTCAGCCAACACAATTTATCGAAAGGTTACAACTTCAGAGGAGTGACAGATTTGAATTTCAAATAACTACCTGACTTCATTTTCTCATCAATAGCCCAATCAAGTGCACGCTGAGCAGATTCTGTCAAAGGGGGATGTTCAGGGCTAAAAATGTACATGTCCGATTTTCCATTTATTTTAATTGTCTCCTCACGTACTTTGGAAAGCATAATCCCATTTGCTCGTAGAAATTTTGCTGCAGGATTGGTTCCTGAGACAAAATTATGAAAATATTGGTTAAAGATGATTAACATCCAAAATAAATAAATAATTTAACTTAGATTCAAAAGGTAGGGTCATAACTTTTGCACAATTTTGGGAAAGCAATTGTCATTGACTTGGCCAAGATAAACCTGCAGGCCCTTAAATTAAAAAAACCAATGCCAATTTATTAACTTAGATAATTTATCAGGTTAGTGAAAAGCATATAAATGGCCGTGCTCCAATAAATAAGCAGATCTTGAGCAGATAAGTCTCTCTCTCTCTCTCACTATATATATATATAGAGAGAGAGAGAGAGCGAGAGAGTGTGTATATATATATATATATATATATAGAGAGAGAGAGAGAGTATATATCTATTACACCCTCCATCAACTCCTCCCTATATAAGAACCAATCCTAACCATCCATTATTGTTACCATGATCAAAATCCAAAACTGCTTTTATCCCAACAAAATCTGGTTTATGGTTTGTTTTTAAATTCAAAAATCGAAATCATTTAAAACCCTCCCCCTCCTCCCAAACAATACCTAATGCCGCTACAACCCCCTCACCTCCCCACAACAGCGTTAGCACCAACAAGCTCCACAACGCCATCCAGATCTACCTCAGCAACTCCACCTCCATCTCCGGCAACCAACTCAACCTGACCTGTACGCTCAACTCCTCCACCTTCACCTTCAGCCTCTCCAACAATGACCACCTCATTGACACCTTTTGGGGTGCCACCGCCATGTTGGAGCAGATTGTCACCTAATGCCAGCCTCAAACCTTCTCCTGGTGGCCCATGCCTGACAAGAAAAGAGGATTCACGTTGCACATCAAGAAAAAAGACAAGATCGTTGCCCTCCACTCCCACCTTAACCACATCATGAAGAAGGCCAATGACATTCACAGGAAGAACCCAGACCGCCTCTTCACCAACTCCCACGGTGGGTCGCTAGACTCCCATGGGCATCCATTGGAGTATGTGCCCTTTAAGCACCCCAACACTTTTGAGACCTTGGCCATGGAAAATTTGAGAAACTTCGCCAACAGGAAGCTTTTCTACCAAAAGATGGGGCATGCGTGGAAGATCATGGTGAAGAGCTTGTAAGTCAAGGCGAAGGTCGTCGGAAAGGGAGAGAGGAGATGGTCGAGCAAGAATGTTGTCACCATGTATTTTCTTACTGCTTCTTGTGATGTTTTTGAGCTCATGAGGATGGTAGTATGATTTGAGTTATATTTGTGATTTGGTGAAAAGGAAGAAAATTAGTAGAAAATAGTATTCTTATTTGTGAATACTATATTATTTGTATTGTCATGATACTGTTTGTATTATCATGAGTGATTATTTTATAACCATGTATTTTCATTTAGTAATACTATTTACATATAGCAATTAGGGATGCACACGGTTCGGTTAGAACCGGTTAACCGAACCAAATCGAACCATTTTTAATGGTTCGGTTTGGTTAAAGTGTATTGAATAGTTCGGTTCAGTTCTCAAATCTTGGAACCATCCTTAGTGGTTCGGTTCTTGGTTCTGAGTGTGGTTAACTAAATCGAACCAAGAACCGATTTATATATTAATGTTATATATATATATGTATATATATATATATATATATATAAAATATAAGTATTAATACTACGTACTTAGTATTAATATGTAATATAATATATATATATTCTCAAATCCACATGTTTAATATCCTATCAACTCTAATTTATATTGCCACAAGATATCATGATCATTACTTAGTACTTATTTCCATGATCATAAGTTCATAATTATTTACAATCTTAACCGAGAATCGAACCGAACCGACCAATTTGTGAACGGTTCGATTAGATTCGGTTCTAAGTATACACATAGTTCGGTACAATTCCAATATAGTCAAAACCAATAAATATGGTTTGGTTCGTGGTTCTTAACAGAACCGAACCATGTGCACCCGTAATAGCAAAACAAAACTAAATGCATGTACATAAATGAGATTAGTTCCACTTCTTATTGATAATGTTTTATGAAAAGAGATATTGATTTAGTAATACTATTTCAATATGATACTACTAACATATTCAAAACAATAATACGAAACATTCAAAACATTCTAAATGAATACAAGAATCGTTCTCTAATACTGTTTTAGTAATATAAAATTGAATAAGTGTACATAAACAACGTTAAATCCACCTTTTAGAATGGAAAAAGGAAATTTTATAAAGATATGAATTAATATTAACTAACTGTAAACATGTTGACAAAGTTTTTTGGGAGTAATTCAAACTTCCATAAATTCAAGTATTGAGAACAGTCAGCTAAATATGTGGGTTGAATCAACCTCACATATAATACGGCATAATTTTTTGATAGTATTCAAACATCTAGATATTTCAATATGGAAAACAATCAAGGATTTGTTTCATATGTGGGTTGATTCAAACTCAAGCCAATTAAGGAAAAAAAAACATCAAATACTCACGTCTAATATCGCATAATTTTTTGGTAGTAATTCAAAAATCCAAATAGTTAAAATATGGAAAAATCAAACACACGTCTAATCCAGATATTTAAATATGACAAATCTAGAGTTTCAGACATGGGTTTATTCAAGGATTTGTTTCAGATGTGGGTTTATTCAAACACAAGTCTTATAAGGAAAAAATAAACAAATAAATCCATGCAATAGTTAGTTATCATGTGCAATGTAATTTAACACCTCACTTCCCAATTAATACAATATTGCTACAGACGTGGGTTTATTCAAGCACACTTCTTATTAGAAAAAAATAAAAAAACAAATCCAAGAAACAGTCAGTTACCATGTTCAATGTAATTTGACACCTCACTTTCCAATTAATACAATTTTATTCAACATTAAAAAAAACCACTAACTACATAATAGTGGTTTTGATAACTACCACTGGATTAGAATCCAACTACTAAATTACATCTTCTCTCAAAATAGTTAATTTGAGAGAAGATACAACTGATCTGGCTTCTATATTTCTATACACAGACACACACACACACACATATATACCAGAGCCAAAAGGTTTACATTAGTTGCTGAATTTAATTTCTTCGTACAATGTTGTATTATTCTAGGTATTAGATCCAAAACCTTTCATCGTAGGTAGCTCCTCTTTTTCCGTTAAAAAAGTTGTAAGGAATCTTTATGAGCATTTGTTTCTGTTAATGGGCTACTAGTATCTAGAGTTTTCAAACACAATGGCATGGTTATTAAATTTCTTCATTAAAAAAGTCTAGTGGATCTCGAAACCCTACCTATATTAGAACCCTAACTATTAAGAATAGTGAACATATTAATTTTGAAAATATAGATCAAAGCCTTTTAAATTGAAAAATCCCTAAAGTACCTATAAAAGAGATTTATACTAAGGAATCTTTTAAGCTTATTTCATACTATCATATTAAAACTATAAAGAAAACTATCTCCATAACCTCTACTATTGAAATCTTTAGCTTCTCATAAGTAAAGACCTTGAAACAATAAAAGGAAGTTTTAAATAAAATTACCTGCACATAAGTCTTATCCAAATGTCCGTTAAAGCCTTAACTAGAAACAGACTAAATACATCTATCCTTATGTGCTTAAGAGATTGCAGGCACCTTAAGTTTGTTGACTTGGTCTAGTAGAATCCAGTTTTAACGAAAGTCCTATCTTCTTTAATGCTTTCCCAAATTTATCAATCTCTCTTACAAACCAAGGATTATTAAACGTTTTAACCTTAAATCTACAAATACAAGGATTTACCATGGAACCCGCTTTAGAAAACATAATTGTTTCCTATTGGATTTATTTTAAAGCTACGAATACAATCACACCAAAAGCGAAGGCATCTTCAAAGAAAGGGGTTACAACCCTCTTCCTCACAAACACAAGAAATAACACAGTTATTCCAAAATCTTTAAAATGGGAAGAAATAAAATTTCCAAAAAACTAGACATTTAATCAAGTAGTCCCTTTTAAACCGTTAGAAAACAAGGAGTTAGAGAACATAATCGAACATCGTAATGGGAATGTAGAAATTAACTTTTCTATGTCAAGAAAGATGGTTATAAGCTCTAGGCCTTCTTCTATCATTTCTAGAACTCCTAGGCCTTCAGTTTACTCTTCAATAGAATAAAAGAACCACATGAACAGTGATAGACCCATTGGGATTACCCTGACTTCACTATAAATGTCTTAGATTTTGAAAAAGAGGAAGAATTCGAAATAAATAAAGTTCTTTTAAGAAAAGACTTTAAGTTAGAACAAAACAAGTCTAAAAAAGAATGGTTCCTCCAAAACCATAACTAGGAAGAAAGAACAACCATAAAAGAACAATGGTACACCCAAATGAAGAAACTCAAGACAAATATTTATTTCTTTCATTGGTACAAAACAAATTACGCTAAAATACTAGAGTCGATGCTAGAGCATCTCCCTTCTAGTGACCATGCAATGATTATCAAAAAGATAACTAATACATGGAAATTGTAACGATCCAATTTCTTAAGTAGTATTCAAGTCAAATATTTAATCTAAAATCTAGATGTGTTAGCCGTTAAAAATGTTGCATCTAATATTAGACACAAGAAATCCTATAACTTATGCCAATAATATAGATTTCAGGCTTTGTAAGCGTTAGATGTGGTGTATGGTGCGTCTTATGTTAGACACTAGAAAGGCTGCATATAACACTTGTAGATTTGATCGTTAGACGCGTGTAAGAATGCATCTTACATAAGATACATAGTCAGTCACGTATAACGCTCTAAGTTTTATTACTAACTATATATAGTGCAAGTTAATGATTTTTTGGGAAGATTTCTTCCCTCTGCCCTCCTCCGTCCCCTGGCCTGGCGTAGGATTATCTCCAATGGCTTTCTAGGTGCCTAGGAGCTTGACGTAGAATGGTTCTTGAGCTTAAGCCCTCTTTTCCTTCTTCTTCTTCTACTTTTTCTTCTCCTCTCCTTCTTGGATGACACCACTGATTCTAGGGTTTGTGATTGTGTGAGCTACTACAGACATAATGTATGACCGGAGGGTGTTCGGAGCATGATCGAGAGCTCACAGGAAGCGTAGTACAAGGTACACATCCCTTTAAATGAGATTCAATTTACTTTAGAAATAGGATTTTGATGCATAGTGATTTCGGAATGCTTCCCCTAATCTTAATTCACATTTCCGTGGGTGGTAGTGCATGGTCTGGGGAGGGCCCTTTAGTGTTAAAGTGCTGACAGGGGATAGGACACTAGGACTGGTGCATATTATGAATGACATACAGCTTCTTGTGTCTTATACTCCTGGTGTAGTTTCCCCTTCTATTTAATGATGGTTTGAGTAGAGTTTGAATGTTATGTAGCATGCAGTAGATAATATACACTATTCCTTCTATATTTGATTCCCTATTATGAAAGTAACCATGCACGTTAGAATCTAAGAGGTTTTATTTAAGATCTGGACCCTAAGGTGTATGACGTAGGGCTCCTTGTGTCTAACATAAGATGCTAGTTTCCATGCGTTTTACACTCCAGATTGATAACCTCAATGTATGTTTAAATGGATTCAATTTAAATGGATTTAGGAAACTGTTGATAAGATGCATGTAGTGTAAATAGTAGTAACTAATCATAACATGACCTCACAATGAAATGATTTGGACTTAAATTAATGTAAAATAGTTTTGATTAAAGATGGAAGCTAGGGTTGTTAGACGCAAGCTGTACTATGTCTAACGTAAGACACAGCATAGTGTGTATTTTACACCAGCAATTCTATTTTTAGCAATTTTCCTAGTTTGATCAATTAATAATGGATATAGATGATTAAGATAATTTTAGGAGTGCCTAAAATAAATTAACAAGGTCACTCTGTGTTGTAAATAGAATGAAAATTATATGACCTAGAAATACAAGATTTGCCCTTGAATGGTTTAAATAAATGATAAGGATTGCAAATTACACTGTAATTTGATGAATTTGTCCTTGTGAACCGTAGGGAACTACAAGGCTTTTGTTTTAGTCCTTTTGCAGTTCTCTTGAGTTAGTTTTTAGCTCAAATGGTGTGTTTTCCTTAATTTTTGGTTTGAATGTGGTTTCTGTTTTGATATAGCTTTAGTATGTGAGTTAAGAAGGTGTTTCAATGATTTCTAAGGAAAGTGTTGAATGTTTTGGATAATAGTTTTTCCAAAGGTTTTAAAAAGTAGTTTGAGCTGATGGTATTTTGAGAAATGATTCAAAATATTTTAAACTAGCTTCCAAAAGAGTTTGGAAAAAATTACATATGCTTCGTCAAGGTTTTGGAAAAGATTTTTTGATGTCTACTGTATATGATGAGACCAAGAGACTATGACAAGTATTCGTCAGATCCTGGAAGTATGATACTCTTGGATTATCATTCACAAGGCTACGACTGAGGTCCGTGGATCAAGGTGCTGGTTAAACATGGAGGAATGAGACTTCGCTCGATCTGGGTATTGAAAACCCAAGGTACTGACAGGACCTAGTGAATTATGGCAATGCACCCAAGGGATATAAAACCTCTGAGTAGCTCCATGATATAGTGTACAATCTAAGTACTGATGTTATGTAGGAACCACGTAGTTAACGAACTGTACCTACATAAGGTAATGAGACCTCTGAGTGGTTAAAGACGTATTCTAGGTCGTGGTTGTCAAGTTGTGGCTCCAAGAAGTGAGTCTCATGACTATAAGTTATGGTATTACAGGACCTAGAGTACGATAGACCCGAACTACCCTAGATGCAAGTGTTGGTTGAGTCTGAGGTTCAAATCTCTAAGTGCTAGAGCACCAAGAGCGTCTTGAGGACGTACCCCATGTTTGTATCTTAAGGACAGTGAGATTACGACCAGGGCAGTTTGTAACGACCCCTAAGTCGCTACAATTTAACATAACAACACAATTTCATTTTTTTTATTACAATTACGCTAATTATGCAAATAAATATAAGTACACACAACAACAATAAATAAATAACTGAAATAAACTAAACTACAAACTCATCGGAATCTCCTATGTGACAACGTGACTCTTCTTATGCACTAACAAAATCAACTCCTATCTTGCATCTGCCGAAAACATTAAAACCAACGCACACGTGAATGACTACTCAAACAGTTATCCAACACACATAAAATAATTCGTATTACCAAACCAGACGATCTCAGTACACCCAAAAACGAAACCTAATATTCCAATCCTACAAACAAGCCACCAAACCATACAAGTAATATATCAAAATGAAGATCTCGACGAGATTTTCCAACCGGAACAAGAGTCACAATGATCCGTTGCCCGAAGCACAAGAAAACACCAAACAACCACATAAAGGTACTATTCATCCAAACAATAGATACGGCTATAAATGACCTACAAATAGACAATAAATTCTATAAAAATATCTACCATCTACCACACATTATCATGCCCCTAAGAATCAAATTAGAAACCCAAAGGAAGCCTGCGAGGTGTGTACCTGACACCGAAGACGATGACAGCCCAAGATGAACGATGTGCCTCCGCTCTGGTCATGAACTCCTTTTCTCTCACACGACGACGACAACGCGATGGCAGCGGCAGGCTCCTCTTCTAGCCATCTCCCTCAGTTTCCCTCCCAACCCTCTTTCTCTCTCCCCTTCATTCGTACGTGAAGAAAAAGGGGGTGGGGCCCGAGAGAAAAGCAAGAAAGGAAGGAATGAAGAAAAGAAAGGAAGAGAAGAAAGCCACAACACGAGACCAAATTACACGACCTTTAACGTCCACGTGAATCGTGTAAAATCAAGTTCCACCACCAAAGTACAAGAGCAAACCCTCAGAACTTCCATAATGACCAACACAACACCAAAAAAACAAAAAATCCACTAATCCAAGCGTAGAATACTGTCAAAGCTGTGTTTTATGCAAGAGATTCAGTATCTAATGACCCAGAACTCTATGAAAATATCTGATCAAAATACCATTTCCAAATATAGATCGTTACACAGTTAGACTACTGCGCGAGGTAGTCCATCGCAGCAATGCAGACACCATTGGTCGTATTTCAGTAGATTACTTGTAAATTGTGTCGGTTGTTTGACATTAGACAATACGACTTATGAGACTTATAAGTTGGGATGAGCAGACTGTAGTTGTCTGTGAAAATACAGTGGGTTCAGGAGCCTTGTCTTTGATAGTTGCATGTGGCCAATTTTGTTGAGACCTTGTGAAGTTTTCACTCGTGAGTGACGATGAATTGTTTACGCCTGTGTGTGGTGACATGGCTTCATGTGGTTTTCGTCCGTGAGTGGCGTCATGGTTTTGTATGATTTTTGCTCGTAAGCAGCAATGAGTTGTTTGCGTCGTGAGTGGCGACATGACTTTGTGTGGTTTTTGCCTGTGAGTGGCGTTATAATTTTATATAGCTTTCGCTCGTAAGTGGCGTATGACTTTTTGTAATTTTCATCTGTGAGTGGCATTATGATTTTATGTGGCTTTCGCTGGTGAGTAGCATATGGTTTTGTATGATTTTCGTCCGTGAGTAACGTAATGGTTTTGTGTAACTTTTGCCTGTGAGTGGCATATGATTTTGTATGGCTTTCGTCCTTGAGTGACATTGAGATTTGAAATATGGTTTCTAGATGGATTTGAATTGAGATCTTGTATTGGTATGGCCCTGTAGCACAATGTGGGCTTCATTTGGCAAGTATGGTCATTTCAAGTAATGCACAAAAGTTTTGAAAACATACTTATAGTTTTGAAAGGAATGAAAGAAAATGATTTTGAAAAGGTATTATATGATTTTGAAAAGGAAAGGAAAAGAATAATTTCAATGACATGGTTTTCAAAAAATTTGTTGTGTACTGGGCAATAGTGACTTGTCTTGTTTGTGGTATTTTGGCATCCAAGAGAGAGATGCCTATGTTTGATTATTCTTTGACATAGAAGACCGAGTTGTTTGGTGTTTTAGGCGAGGTGTGTGTTGAATGACCTTTCAGTGATCACTCATGTGTGTTTGTTGGTGTCTTTCACAAGTACAAGATAGAAATAGGAGTTTGCTAATGCACATAGAGCTGAAGTCAAGCGACCACACATCAAGAACTCTAAGTAAATGATTATTTTAGTCTAATTAAGTTGATAATTCTTTTATTTACATTGTTATGGATTAAGTTGTAGAGCTAATTTAGTTAATTGATGTAAAAAATATATAACTAGGTTGAGAGGTAATAACTTGGAATGGGTCATTATAGAAACTAACAAATAAAAATGATGAGATAGAATCGATTCTTCCTCTGTTTGACCAAACAAAGCTAGGAAAAAGAAGAAATTAAAGCAACCCAATTCAAAAGTATAGAACCAAACAATAATATGATAAGACAATCACATGTTGCTCAAATAATGGAGTAAAACAACTTCAAAAATATCCATCTCCAAATCATAAGGAAAAATAGAACGACTAGAGAAGTGTTTGAGTGAGATAAAAGGATACGCAAGTTAAAACAACTCTGAATAAGTCGCCAACCATAATAATTCCTCGTTATATGAAAGAAAAAATTGAAATTGAGAATAAAGAATAAAGAATCCATAAAAATGAATGAAATAGATGAATTTGCACAAGAATTATCCTCTAGGTTACAAAAGCTATCCTTAAATGTGATACAGAAATTGTAACGCCCCGAACCCGGGCACGCTACCAACAATAGCATCACAAGCCTAATTACACAAATTACAGGAAAAAAAAGACTGTAACTAGGCTCACCTCTAGGATCTCGATGTGCGACTAGAAACTCCGATTCCTGCACCGGAAACTGGTTACACACGGTCTGCACCAGAAACACACACAGCACGCGTGAGTGACATCTAAGTCACCCAGTACGCGTCCCCAAAACACCCAACTACAAACAAGCACAATAAAACCAGAGAAAACCTATTGCCTAATATGCAAAAACTTGGTTTAAATCCTTGAAATCACTTTCTATTAAACCACTTGGGATTCATTCCCAAAAATCAAATCCAAATTCTTTACAAAAACACCACCTGGGACCTCTATCCCAAGTCAGGCTTTCTCAAAAGCCACAACCTTTCTTTTTCCCTAAAACATGTGGAAATTCAACAAAAACCACTTTCAAAATCCTTTTTGGAATTCATTTTCATTTTTCCAAAAACAAACCATTCAAAACATGGGATTCTTCCCAAAACACATTTTCTGACTAGTTCCAG
>JAMKQA010069849.1:0-21250 GCA_024699735.1 Posidonia australis | reverse complement strand
CATTAACCCACAATTAATAACAACAGAAAAGTGAGATGCCTCTCCTACCCATGATCTCCTATAAAATGAGTCCAACCATTGACCATCAATAATTAGCTTACTTTCTCCTTTTGAGACACATATAAGCACAGATCATACATTAACCCACAATTAATAACAACAGAAAAGTGAGATGCCTCTCCTACCCATGATCTCCTATAAAATGAGTCCAACCATTGACCATCAATAATTAGCTTACTTTCTCCTTTTGAGACACATATAAGCACAGATCATACATTAACCCACAATTAATAACAACAGAAAAGTGAGATGCCTCTCCTACCCATGATCTCCTATAAAATGAGTCCAACCATTGACCATCAATAATTAGCTTACTTTCTCCTTTTGAGACACATATAAGCACAGATCATACATTAACCCACAATTAATAACAACAGAAAAGTGAGATGCCTCTCCTACCCATGATCTCCTATAAAATGAGTCCAACCATTGACCATCAATAATTAGCTTACTTTCTCCTTTTGAGACACATATAAGCACAGATCATACATTAACCCACAATTAATAACAACAGAAAAGTGAGATGCCTCTCCTACCCATGATCTCCTATAAAATGAGTCCAACCATTGACCATCAATAATTAGCTCCACCTAGAGTAGACAGACAAATTAGCCACTTATGCACCAATGGATTTTTGAGACTACCTCTTGGGTCTACACTTGACTAGACTTTTTAACATATGCTATTCTCTGACCATCAAACTAGCCATGACATAGGTACGCCTACTTAACGCATCAACAACTACATTAACTTTTCCTAGGTGATAAGACAAGCTAAAATCGTAGTCCTTGAGGTATTCGACCTTTCTCTGCTATCTCATATTCAGATACTTTTAAGTGAAGATATACTTCAGATTCTTATGATTTAGTTAAACCTCAAAACTATTCCCTATACAAGTAGTATCACTAGATCTTCAATGCGAACACTACAGCAGCAATCTCTAAGTCATGGATTAGGTAGTTCCTCTCATGATCTTTCAACTGACAAGAAGCATATGCCACTACTTTATCATACTACATAAGAACACAAACCAACCCCGTGCCACTGGCATCACTGTATATTATAAAACCATCACTCCCAAAAATAAGGTTAAAACAGGCAATGTGTAATATTTGTCACTTGTGTAGGAAAGCCACGGATTGGGCCCATATACTAATACCATAGATTAGGACCATGTACTGCTACCACGTTTTGGGCAGATCAAAAATCCAAAATGAATGTAAATCATGTATTTGTAATCTAGATAATCTGATTGTATGATAAGATAATAAGATTGATTTGTGTTGCATTCCCTCTATTACATTTGTGTTTATCTCTAGTTTCCCACACTGTGTGTTGTTTTGATATCTTGCACTTACGCATGAGTGTAGGACCAAAACGGAGGAAAATGCCAAACAATGTTTGCACCATAAACTGCCGTCATTTACTGTGCTCTCCATGCCCTGTCAATGGCACGGCAACTCCCTTACCCTACTGCATCGACTACCGCCATGCCCAGTCAACTGTGGTTGTAGCAGTAGACGACGACAAAATTCCAATGAAAATAAAAGGAGGAGGGTCTAGCATCAAGCAAATGGAAACTAGAGAGAGGAAGTGAATCTATAGAGGATTAAGAGTGAGAGAAAGATGGTAGGTGAAAGGAGAAAGCTTGTCAAAGAAGAAGAAAGGTCACCGACCATCTCTGGGGATGCGTGCCACCCCCTATTTCTTTCATTGATTCAGTTTAGATTCATGGAATATTAGTAGGATAGAGTGTTTCCTGATGAATGATAGAAATCTACGAATTTTCAATGAATTATTGAGGATTTTTATGTGATTTTTAAAGGTTTTTCTACAGTAATAACACAGTGACCTTTCGAGACTTATTATTTTATATCTCAAGTTATAATTAGTGGTTTTTAATAATACTTGTTCCAAATGGTAGAAGACTTAGAGTCCTATGATTTCATGTATTTTATAGAATTTTTAGAGAGTCGAAGATGGATCCACCTAAAGCTCCCACCTCAGGCGATTTTCGACGTTGTCGTTTCTGGGTTCTAGTCTGAACTATGAAACCTAACTCGCGGGTTTGGCTCACGTGGAGGTCCCATAAGTCGATACCGTGGGTTGGCACCGTAGTTTTTGTAGAGACTGATTTTCAATAGAAATAATTGTGTTTAATTGTGAATTTGGTTTCCTAAGAATGATTGTGAAACCGAAAAATGTTTTAAAATGAATTTTGGAAAAGGAATTACATATGTTTTGAAAACATTTTCCATGGTTTCTAAGTTTGAGTCTGGGTAAAAGAGACTGTAACTCAGGTTGTGGTACTATAGGATCTAGGTGAAAGAGACTGGATTACTCTCTTTATTAATGTTGACTGGGTCTAGAGTTGGAGTCCTCAAGTGTCTAGGCACCAAGGGCATCGGAAGCACGTACCCCGTGCATGTTGAGACTTATGTGATATTGTAAAGCTTGTTGATCGAGACTGTTGGACGCCTACACGAGGTGATCCTCCACGATAGTACAGTTGAGAAGAGTCTTTAGCAACTGCTTGTAGCCAAATCGATCAACTGTAATCAGGGTGACACGACAGATTTTTGTTTGGACTGTGTGTGGTTTTCTAAAATGGTTTCAGATGAGAATTTGATTTGTGAATGCACAAAAATAGTTTAAAAAGTACATTTGTTTTCAAAGGAAAACTGTATATGATTTGAAAAGACATGATCTTACAAAGTAAATTACCTACTAATTATAAGTGAGTTTCACAGATTTGAAATGTCTTCTGTTCTGGTTTTTAGAACAGTGATTATGGGTTTTCTTGTGGATTTTTCCGTGGTTCTGGGTGAATGCATATTAGGGAACTTGAGGTCACTCATACGCTTTATTTTGTGATTTTATCTCCAAGTGTAATCTAGTTCTGATGCACATAAAAGGAGCCATGTAGCCGCACACTAAGGTTTTAGGTAGTAATGGTCTTTATTTTTCTTTAATAAGCATAACTTCTTTATAGTTAGTTATTGAATAAATAGTTTAGGTAGTATAGCTACTAGTATGTGACACAAATGGATGTTTCAAAGTAGTATCGGAGCCTAGGTTTCACTAAACACATCGGCTTAGTGGTATCCGGTCTAGTAACTCCGTAGGACTGCACAAGTGAAGCATTCGCACTTGACCCTTTGTGTGTTTTGTAGTAGCAGTAAGATGCAGTTTAGAGACAGAGGCCGAGGTAGGACTCCTGACTCCGGTGTAAATAAGGGTGGTGAAAGGAAAGGCATGCAACAAGAATTAAGTGAGATGATGTGGGAAATTGTCCAGTCCCTCAGTAGTAGCAACATAGACGAAGCCAATGGGGATCCGTGGCTCAAGCAGTTTCGTCGGTTAAGTGCGCCAAACTTTGACGGCCATGACAAGCTAAAGAAGTGTGAGACGTGGCTACTGAAGGTAAAGAAGATTCTGGAAAACATGGAATGTCCAGCAGAGAAGTAGGTTTGGTTGACTACCTTCTAATTTAAGGGTGACACTGACCAATAATGAAAGGCCACGCGTTAGATGAAATTCCCGAACTCCGACCTCTTGATGATCTCTTGGGAAGATTTTCGAGACATTTTCTATGAAAGCTATTTCCCAAATCATGTGAGAGATAGACTAAATAGAGCATTCCGAAACTTGAAGCAAGGAAATATGTCTCTGGCTGAGTATAAGGCGACTTTTTACTGACTGGAACAATTTACGTAGAGTTTTCATACAGAGAAATGCAGAGCCAAGAGGTTCGTGGAAGGACTAAGCCCAGCACTCAGGTCGAAAGTTGTAATGCCCCGACCCCAGGTACGCTACCTAAGTTATACTATCACAAGTAATTACAATAATTACAAGCATAATTAAAATAACTGAAGCTACCCATAACAAACAATCCAGACCTATGTGCGGCTAGTGATTCCAAACTCAAGCATCGGGACTGGACTGCACAAAACCTACACTTAAAAGGCCAAAAACACAAACAAATAAAACACGTGTGAGTGACACCTAAGTCACCCAGTATGCATCCCACACAAAAACCACGATAAACAGCGAGAAAATACAAATCTCAATTTATAACAATACGTGGTTTAAAACTCATTTCAAAATATCATTCTTGTTTAAATATCTGGAATATTTATCTTAAAACTATGATCTTTCAAAATCACTTACTTCCTTACTATTATGCAATTTTAAAACCATTCGTGCATTCCGAGAAACTCATATTCTCGATTAGATTTAGCCTAAAGCTACAAAGTCTCACAAGACTCAAAACAAAACCATACATTGGCTAGTAGCTGGTTTAAATCATAGTACTCATATATTGCTAGAATCCTGCTAAAACTTCAAGCTAAAACACCAAGTCTGATTGTAACTCAAAACCACACAATTCACACAAGTAGTAAATGAAAACAGCATTTTCCCTACCTCCCTACATTGTTGCGGTGAAGTTCCCCGTACGAGAGCACACGTCCCTAACCTACAAGCCTTAACAATCCTTTACATGCACGATGATACATCTTTTCCTAATGTCCCATCAGTGACCCAGACATTCAGATTTCATGTCCCTAAGCTCAATCTACACCATCTCAGATCTCGACAACCATGGTCTTATTTGACAATTGATTCTATACCATATTGCCGATACCAAATCTCATGGATCCGCATCGATAACCACGGTCATAGTCGACACCAAACCTCATGGCTCCGCAACACATAACCATTCTCTTTTCAAAACCACATCTCATTCCATTTCGTTGCAGGAAATCAGTTACATGTATAACCATTCATTCACTTGGGTCTCACGCCTAAAAGTCATGTAAGTACTCATTTTTTTCGTCTTAAAAATCATTTCATAAAGCCTTTTTCATTTGTATGAGTCTCAAACCCAAAATCACATAAAATCATCAAGGAAACATCCCTTTAATGATTATTATAAATTGTTAGAGTTGGTTATGTGGGTTATATTAGATGGATTATTGGATATCCATTTAATCTTAGGGTATCTAATACTCCCTATATATTTGTGTAACTACTCACTATCAATAGAATATCTTTTTATTCTCCTATTCTGACATGATACCAGAGCAAGGGTTAGAAACCTAGGGTTTTCTTTCTTCTCCTCCACCCACTGGCCCGTCCAACTCTTCCAAGCGAACGCAGACCACCCAGGTAGGCTTCTGCCGACACTCCTGGCCCTCTCCCACGCACTGTACAGGCCTCCCAGGCCTCCGCCAGTACTCCAGGTCGTCGCAGCCCTTCTGCTAGCCCTTTCCTAGCCCAAATGCCAACAGTTAGGGGCTCTCCGGCACATGTTACGCCGCCGGTGAGTCCCTCTATCCCTCCCTGTCCATCGTAGGGGTGGTCCAACCCCTCCTATCAGGTAGTTCAGTCTCGTCAGGCCATGTTCTAGGCCTCTCCTTCCACTCCAATCTCCAATGTATGTGGATACGTCATATCCACATGTGGTGAGCAGTCCAGTTCACGTAATTAGTTGTTTTCAGATCATATATTGGTATTATTTGTCAATATTTTAGTTCAATATGGCTTCTCGTGATTCATTAGTAAAGCATATGAGTGGTACATTTGAGAAACTCTCTGGTCATAGAGTTTCGAAACCTTTATTTTAGCACATAGGAAATTAAAACACCTCATCCATCCACCTCCTAATGTAAAATCTAACACATATGAGAATTGGTTAGCTAATGATGCGGTAATTATTACATGGATGACAAACAATATGGAGCCCTCAGTTGCATGAAGGGTTATATTGTTGCGGCATGAGAAAAAGATATGAGACACCTTCCGTCTGACATATGGCCATGAGAAGAATATATCTCGGGTCTGTGAGATATATGAGCAGCTGTTCACCTTACGACAAGGAAACAAATCAATTCAGGAACACTTCACCGCTCTCCGTGCCCTACTTGATGAGTTAGATATTTACCAACCCTTGAAAGTTGACATCACGCGACTGCATCAATATCGAGAGAAGATGGCAATTGCAGTCTATCTCTTTAGCCTGAACCCAAACATAAGCTCTCAAATCAGGATCAGGTTTTGGGAGCTAACAGTGTCCTAGATCATTAGACCACCTTTACAAAGGTCCTTCGAGTCTCTACAACTCCTATAGTATCAGAGCCGTCAGTCATGGTAGCCACTCGAGGTCGAGGTCGTGGTGGTTCTCGAGGTGGAGCTCGTGGTAGAGGGAAGACAGGTGGACGTCCACGATGTGCACACTGTGGACAATTGAGGCACAAAATATATAAATGTTGGGATATTATTGGCTGAACACACATGATGAATGTCACGATTGAGCCCCACACTACTGTAGCTACTACTGAGGAGTAGACTTCCACAGTCTCCCAAGTAGAGTACGAGAAGTTTCAGCAGCTAAAGGTCACAGATTCTACCACCACGGTTACTCATGCTAGCTCCTCAAGTACTAGCGCCTTCCTTGCATCCAGGGATTCTTTCTGGATTATTGATTCTAGTACCTCCTCACACATGCCAGATACATGAAGCTTGTTTACTCATTTATCTTAGTTATCTGATTCTCGATCTGTGGCAATTAACGATGACCAAACGTGTCCTATCTCAGGTGAAGGGGTAGCACAAGCCTCTTCACAACTGTCACTTGACAAAGTTCTGTTTGTTCCTGATTTTTCTGTAAAATTGTTGTTTATTAATGTCATTACCGAACAATTATATTATTACGTCACATTCTTTTCTTTTCATTATACCTGTCAAAATTTACAGATGGGGAGGAGGATTGGTTTGGACCGTGAACAAGGAAATGGAGTATACCTACTGGTTCGTGATGATATACCTCAAGGACTAGCCTCTGTGGCATCTACTTTAGAACTTTCTTCCTTGTAGCATTACCAATTGGATCACCTATCTTATCAGAAGCTTCAGTAAGCCTTACCTTAGTGTCCAATGTCGCAGTTTAATTGTAAGTCTTGTCAACTAAATAAGCACCATCGTGCTTCCTTTAAAAGATTACGTCTTCTATCTAGTACTACTGCTTTTGAATTTTTTCATTGCAATATTTGAGGTCCGTCTTGAGTTCAGTCCGTTTCAAGGTATAAGTATTATATAGTTTTTATTGACCATTTTTCTAGAACCTCCTGGGTATATTTACTCAATGATCGTAGTCATGTCTATGATATACCTAGAACTTTTGTGGCAGAAATAAAAAATTAATTTGATATTACTTTTAAAGTTTTGCACACTGACAATGCACTTGAGTTTATTCAGCATAAATTTACTTCTTATTATGCTTTATTGGGTATTCTACATCAGACATCTTATCCACACACCTCACAACAAAATCGGATTGCAGAACGCAAACACAGACACATTCTAGATATCACCCGCACTCTTATTGTTCATATGCATGTCCTAAAGCAATTGTGGTCTGACGCAGTGCTTACAACTACTTACCTAATCAACAGAATGTCTTCTACACCTCTTGGAAGGAAGTCTCCCTCCGCCGCCTTAGACCAGAGTCTAGTCTATTCAGTTTGACTCCCAGAGCGTTTGGATGTATGGCATTTGTCCAAAACATCTCCTTGGTTATGACAAATTGTCCCCTTAATCCATAAAGTGTGTCTTTACTAGATATTTACGAACTCAGAGGGGATACTAGTGTTTCCATCCTCCCACCAGACGTTATTTTGTTTCTATCGATGTCACCTTTTTTGAGTCAATATCGTACTATGAATTGTCTCCACCATCTAATGCGTCTGTCTCTCTTCTATCTGTTGTTCAGTTACAAGATGACAATGTTCAAGGAAGTCCTACTTTGCCACTAGATGTTATTCATCCCTTGCAGGTTTATCAACGACGCCAATATGCCGCAGTGTCTTCCACCACAGAATCATCCTCCACTGTAGGTGAAAATTTGTCTACCAGTTCCTTAGATTTATCCATTGTCTTGCGAAAAGGTACCCGTTCTTGCAAATCCGTCTACCAGTTCTTCAAATCTATCCATTGCCTTGCGAAAAGGTACCCGTCTCCTCAGCAGATGCAAATCCATCTATCAGTTCTTCATATCTATCCATTGCCCTGCGAAAAGGTACCTGTTCTTGCACAGCCCATCCTATCTCTCATTTTGTCTCTTATGATTCTCTTCATCCTCGTTTCCGTAGTTTCTCATTGTCCATTGTTTCTCAATCTATTCCCAGGAATCATCAGGAGGCATTGTCCCTTCCTCGATGGAAGACTGTTATGAATAAAAAGATAGCTGCACTTAGTAATTCTAGCACGTGGGAGTTGGTGACCCGCTCTGCTGGAATTATAGTAGTCACCTGCAAATGGGTCTATTCTATCAAGTACAAAGAAGATGACAGCATTGACAGATATAAGGCAAGGCTGGTAGCCCGAGGCTTCACTCAAACATATAGGACAAATTATGAGGAAACTTTCACACCTGTTATTCATCTTAATTCCATTAGAGTGCTTTTTTTACTAACTATAAATCACTCATGAAAGGTGTGCTAGCTGGATGTCAAGAATGCTTTTTTGTATGAGGACTTGGCAGAGCCTGTTTTGATGGAGCAACTTCCAGGATATGTCGCCCAAGAGGAGGATTTTGTGTGCACACTCAAGAAGGCAATCTATAACCTTAAACAAAGTCTCAGAGCATGATTTAAGAAGTTAAATTAGGTGGTTCTTGCTAGTAGATTTCAAAGGTGTGTAGTGGATCCTTCAGTTTTCTACAAGAGAATAGCTGATGGATATGTCAATCTAGCAGTATATATAGATGACATACTTATGACAGGCAGTGATATGTAAGACATTACAGAGATCAAAAAGCATTTACACACTCACTTTGGGACAAAAGACTTGGGAAAGCCTCGCAACTTCCTTGGGATTGAGTTTGCTTATGCACATGGTAAGACAACAATGCCACAAAGGAAGTATGTTCTGGACCTCTTACAAGAGACAGACCTTCTGGGGTGCAAACCAGAAAACGCTCCTATTGAGCAGACACCTGGATTTTGGAACAGCAGTCGGAGTTGTTGGAGGCTCCTGGTCAGTACAGAAGGTTGATTGGAAAGTTCATTTACTTGACTGTGACTCGACCTAATATCTTATATGCAGTTAACCTTTTGAGCTAGTTTATGCATGAACCTAGGAGAGTGCACCGGCTGGGAGCTCTTCATGTTCTATCATATATGAAGAGCGCTTCTGGTAAATTCTTAGTCTAGAAGAAAAATGGACACACCAGGATTGTAGCTTAGTCAGACTCAGGATATGTAGGAGATCGAGAGGACAAAAAATCCACATCTAGCTTCTGCACCTATGTAAGAGACAATTTGGTTATTGGACGCAGCAAAAAGCAAAATATAGTGTTAACGTCCAGTGCAGAGGCTCAGTACCAATCTATGGTATAGACAGCATGTGAGATGATGTAGGTGAAATCACTATTGGAGCAGCTTGGATTTGATGTCGAGATTCCTATGTCCATTGTGGTGTGATAATTAAACGGCTATTTTCATTGCAAACAATCCTACTTTTCATGCACAAACAAAACATGTTGAGGTTGGCTGCCATTTTGTATGGGGAATGGTTATGAGGGGGACTATCTCTACCCCTTATATTCAGTCTTCTGAGTAGTTAACAGATATATTCACAAAAGGCATTAGCGCTGGGATGTTTGAGTCTTTGTGTAACAAGCTGGACATGTTTGAGTCTGTAGATACCTCGATTTTGAGGTGACCCATGGATGAGCTTTCCAGTTGTTGCTTTGGATGTGGCTAACCCTTGAACCAATCCTAAACCCATAGCGAGCCCGTAGCCCAACTAGGAATCCAGATAGGCAGGAAAGAGCACCTAGCTAGCACATCTACCTAGCACACCTAGCTAGCACATCTACCTAGCACACATAGCTAGCACATCTATCTAGCACACCTAGCTAGCACATCTACCTAGCACACCTAGCAGGCACACATACTCGACGCACATACCAAGCGCCCAACCATTTCCTAGGCTGCTGGCTGCTGGCTTTCCACCTCCCATGGATGTTACCTCTACCAGCGAATATGCCATGGAATCTTCCAGGCTTTTCGTCTACGAGGCTCCTTGTTGTCCTAGGAGTTACCCATGAGGAGTTCCTATAAATAGACCCCATAAGTAACCATTTGAAGGGGTTGAATCATCTTGAAAGATAGAGACTATAGCTGCACTAGCCTTCTCCAGAATTCTGCAAACACCCACTTGAGCACTCGAGTTTTCTCTTGCATCCAGAGGTATTCCCAGCCCTTCCAAAGCATCTGGGATCTTATTATCTTGGATCTTTCTTTTCTTCCTTGAAGGAACATCCATCTCGGACAAGGTAGGTCCTTTTATCTTTCCTTTGACCTCTTGTTCTTTTACAATGGAATAGCATGCTATTCCTGATAGGTCTGATTTCTTTTTGTATCTTCATGAGGGATTTTGTGATGAATTTATCTATCCTTTTTGCAAGATACCCTTCATGCAAATCTATGCTTTGATTATAGCATGTTTAGTTTGTTAGTTTGTTTCTAGTGAGCATGGCATCACTTGCATGAGCAATCTTTCTTTTTTTATTATGTTCTTGATGTAGTCACTTGCATGATCAATCTTTTCTTTATTATGTTCTTGATATGGTCATGGTTACAGCATGTCATGTTGGGTCTTTTCGTTCCATGCTTGAATCTTTTGCATGAACCCATTAATCATCTTGTTCTAATAAGATTGCAATGATCAGATGCATTCCATCATGCTCTTAACAATCGCATGAATCAACCTGCATTAGCATAGATCACCCATCTTTATTCTGGGTCAGGTTCTGGATCAGATTGCAGTCTGATCCAGATTTTTTGGGGAGCACCTATATGGCCTACCAGAGCGACGCACTTCTCCAGCACTCCACTCTGGCGCCCCATGCAGGAGCACCAGACTGATCAGAGAACAGAATATTCATTTTTGCATATCTACTTGCATGATTTTCTGAATGTTTTTGAGCCCAATTCTTTTCCTGCTTGCTCTTTATATTCCATGGTTTTGCATGCATTTGTTTTTGATCTTAAACAAGATTGTTTCCTAGTTGTTTTATTATCTCTTTGGATAATCAGTCCTTGATCAGAGTCTGGTAGGCTGGTTGCATCTTACTCCAACATGGAGAGCCAAATGCATCAGCCAATGATCCAGTGGCATGGCTGAATCCTGTATCTTCCATTTAGCATGTGGTCTTGTGTGAGGCAACCAGCCCTTGAGCACAAGGTCCATAGATATTGCATTTGCATTTCTTTCGCTTTTAAGGCATGTTCTTCGAGCTTTGTGAAAGATTTTATATGGCATGACTTTTCAAAATGCATTTTCATACGATTTGGCATAGTATGAATTTCTGTTTTCCCTCAGCACATCTTTCTGGCCCACGTAGAAAGCACCTAGGTGGCGCATCAGACTGACGCACCTAACAGGCGCATCTGCCTGTTTTCAGTAGCACACAGCAGATTTTCATATGATTTTTAGCATACTTCCTTGATTTGATTTGTTTCTGGGTTTTCCTGGTTTTTCTTCCTTGATACATTAGGGAGGCATGTCTCTGCTTTTAACCATTTCCATGCATTGTAGTTTGCATTTGGCATATAGCAAAGCAAGGATGATAAATCGCTCAAAATACTAGATCCTTAATCTTATTTATGCAATATCTTTGCATCAATGCTGGACCCGACATACGAGCGATATTTCTGAGCATTAGGACACACCCCTACACATCATGCACCCATTTTTTAGACACCACACATTAGCATGGCATGGCATATTACCCTCGGGTGTACAATAAAGGTTGAAAAGCCGACATTTCATAAGCAATTGAGAAACCAATAGAAGATCGATTTATCAGGCGCACGAGGGTGCCTAATACCTTCCTCGTGCGTAACAGGGATCCTTACCCATCTTTTCTTGTTTATAACCTACTTTTCCATTGCATAATTTGTATGTTTTATATGGTTTTCCTCGTCTTCCATTTTAATAGACTAGGTGGCGACTCCTGCATTTGCATCTTTATTTTTGTTTTTGCCGTGACTTTGCCGATCCCTCGTGTATTTTGGCGTATCACGTCGAAATCATCTTCGAGGTTGTCGCCAGCATGGTTACAGATATATTCACAAAAGGCATTAGTGCTGGGATGTTTGAGTCTTTGTGTGACAAGCTGGACATGGTTGATATGTATGCTCCAACTTGAGGGGGAGTATTAGAGTTAGTTATGTGGGTTATATTAGATGGGTTATTAGATATCTATTTAATCTTAAGGTATCTAATACTCCCTATATATTGGTGTAACTACTCACTATCAATAGATTATATTTCTATTCTCCTATTCTGACATAAACTATTTTCATTTTGGGCCAAGGTCATGTTTCGGTACGTCTAAATTAGACGATCGACCGAACCTGAGGTTTAACCTTTAGAATGGTAGATCGAAATTTCTTTCAGTCGTCCGAGAATCCTTAATTCAGTCGACCAAAATTATCCAATCGTCTGAATCTCTGTCAGATTTCCATCACCCATGCCAGAACGATCAACCGAAGCCTGTTTGATCGTCTGAAATCTCCTAATTTGATCGATTGAAACCTTCTGGTTGTCCGATCCAGTGGCACAGGGGACCCTTACAACAACAATTCGGCATACCGAATCTAGCTTCGGTATGCCATTTTCTACGATCTCAGAAAACAACCCATTCTTTCCACTTGTCTCTTCTTCCCATTGGAAGTAAGGGACGGACCTAGCAAACATACTACATAAATCTTGCATAAAATATGGGGTGTAGACTCTCAAGTCTACTACAAAACCTCTTAAACCATTTCTAAATCTATTAAACATGTATTTTATAATAAAATCATAAAGACATAGAGCTCATATCAACTCTACTGTAGTATGCATAGGAAAAACTCGCATAAATTCACGAAAATCACATCTTAATTGCATGATCTCTACACATTCACATTATTCATCTCATCCCAACCATTTCTATCATTTTTTCAAGATTTATTAAGCCTTAAATTCTCATTTTCATGCATTAAAGCCAATTAACCTAAAAACACAACAAAGACAAGGGAAGGGTTGCGAACCTCTCACGGTACTCTGACGACTCCAAGCCTCCTTACAGCTCACCTTCGGCGAGCTTCGGCCTTCCTCGACCTCCAACGAGGTAACCTCCATCGATGCACCAAAATCTAATTATCCAATAATAAACCACAATCAAAATAATACAAATATTTCCATAGTTTTACATCAATTGGATAATTGAGCCAGGTGTTACAAAAGTTCTTGCCTAACGGTATCAGACATTGACAGATGCAATGGAATTGATAGCCCAATATGAGGATGAACATAAGCTATTTCTAGAAAATCATCCCAAATAAAAGGAGAAGACATTCACTCCACGACCTTTCACTTTTGAAATGCTAAGTTCCAGAAGCTTTGGAAGGAAAAAAGAAGGACCGCTCTAATCCAACAATTGAGAAAGGACGCAGTGTTGTTGGAAATGAAAGTGCTAAATACAGCCAGACTGGCTCGAGTAGTGACTCAAGAAGAGGATCTTGTTACTCCTGTGGGTGGACGGGACATGTAGCGACACAATGTACACATCAGCAACAAAGTCTGGATAGCATAATATGCAACAACTGCGAAAAGACCGAACATGTCCAAAAACGCTGTCCTGATCCTCCGAAAGTCAACTGGAGACGCGCCTCACCAACTAACCAAAGGAAGGGTGTTTACTATATTAGCTCCAAATACTGGTCCCTCAGGAGACGTTGTAGAGAGCAAGGAGTAGTAATGTCAATGTAATATGAACTTTTATGTAGTAATGTATCCAGTACTGTTTTCAATAATAATAATTATAGTTTGTGGTTATAATGTGTGTTGTTAGGATCCTCTCTTGTGACTGACCGAATGACTCAAGTTTTATTTGACTCAGGGAGTTCGTTCTCTTTTATCTCCTAGTCATTTGCGGCTGAGATTGGAGACAGGCCAGCTAGGTTGACTCTTTTTCTTAATGTGGTGACCCCATTGGGAGAGCACACCTAGCATAAAGATATCTGCAGTCAGTCGATGTCAAGTTGGGAGACAAGGACTTCAAGACCAGTCTAATCATAATGGATATGCAAGAGTATAATGTCATATTCAGAATGAATTGGCTAGTGTAGCATTCAACAGTGATAGAATGTGCAATAAAGAAAGTGTTCATAGAATGTCCAGGCTAGGGATGGTACATGATGCAAGGAATCAGATCAGAAGAGTCAAAAAAAGTAATCTCGACAATAAAGGCCTACTATAGCAAAAGATAGTGTGGGATACCTGACTAGTGTAATAGTATCCTCCTCGTCAATTCTAAGGTTATAAGATATACCAATTATTTGAGAGTACCCTGACGTCTTTCCAAATGAGTTAACCAATATGCCGCCGAGTAGAGAAGTGGAGTTTCTCGTTGATCTGATGCCAAGGTCGAGTCCCATTTCGAAGACTCCTTACAAAATGACACCTATTGAGTTAAGGGAGCTCAGAACTCATCTACAAGAACTACTGGACAAAAGGATTTATCTGACTGAGTGTATCATCTTGGGGAGCATCAGTGGTGTTCATCTAGAAGAATGATTCACTTCGACTATACATCGACTACCGAATATTGAACCAAATCACTGTAAAAAACAAATATCCATTGTCCAGGATCGATGACCTATTTAACTAGTAGCAAGGAGCACCGATTTTCTTAAAAATAGACTTAAGATCAAGGTATCACGAACTCCAAATCAGGGAGATAGACGTGCATAAGACAGCCTTTCGGACTTAAAATAGCCATTACAAGGTCCTAGTCATGCCATTCGGGTAGACGAATGTACCAACTACCTTGATGAATCTAATGAACAGAGTATTCATGTCCTATTTGCACCAATTCATAGTGTTGTTCGTGAATGATGTGCTAGTATATTCTCCTGATGTAGAGATCCACCAGATGCATCTGAGAATTGTGTTGAAGACACTGAAATAACACTAGCTCTATGTAAAGTTCTCCAAATGCAAGTTTTGGCTAGAAGAGGTCACATTTCTTGGCCACATTATCTCAGGATAAGGTATCAAAGTAGATCCAGCTAAGGTAGAAGCAATCAACAGTTAGGTTAAACTTAAAAATATAATAGAGATCAGAAGCTTCTTAAGCTTGACAGGATCTTGTCGGAGATTCATCTAGGATTTCCCCAAAATTTCAGCATCCTTGACTAGACTAATTCATAAGGATGTTCCATTCATATGAGATTGGTAGTGCAAGACAAGCTTCAATGAGCTAAAGGTTCATCTAATCATATCTCCAATCCTGACTTTACCTTCTAGAAATGAAGACTTTGCAGTATATAGTAATGCACGTGGGACCTAGTTAAGATATGTCTTGATGCAACATGCAAGGTAGCAGCATATGCCTCACACCAATTGAAGGACCATCAAAAGAATTACTCCACTCATAACTTAAAAGTGGCTATAGTAGTTTTTTCCTTAAAGATATGAAGGCACTATCTGTACGACAAACAGTTTGAGGTATCCATAAATCATTATAACTTAAAGTATATCTTTACACAAAATGATATGAATCTGAGACAAAGAAAATTAGTAGAATACCTCATGGATTATGACGTCAACCTGTCCTACTACCCAAGAAAGGTTAATGTGGTCGTAGACATTTTAAGTAGACGCACTCAAGTTGTAGTCAATGATCAGAGAATTGCGACTTCTAAAAGAATTAGTTGAGTGCAAACTATGAAATTAGTCTCAGGGACCTGTTAGAGCTTGGATGACAAATTTGTCTATTCGCCCAAGATTGTTGAAAGTAATTGTGACAGCTCAATAGTTTGAGCCATTCATGCGAGACATTTGTTAGAAGCTAGAGGTGGGAAAGATGCCTCATTTCTTTGTTGGCGTAGATGGAGGACTCAAATATGATCTATGTTTGCATGCACCTCAAGTAGAGGAAGTGAAACAAGGATTTCTTGATGAAGCTCACCAGTCTAAATACACAATTCACCTAAGAAGTACTAAGATGTATAAGGATCTGAAAAGAATTTTCTAATGACCTAGGATGAAAAGAAAAATTACCAAGCATGTGGTGAAGTGTGCAACCTGCCAAATGGTGAAAATTGAGCATCAGAAGCCTAGAGGAACTCTACAACCTCTAGATATTCCAATCTGAAAATGAAAGCACATGTCGATAGACTTTATGATAGGATTATCCAAGACTAAAAGAAAGAATAATACAATCTACGTAATTGTGGATCGACTCACAAAGTCAGTACACTTCTTGCCTATAAGGGTGAATCTTCCTTTGTCACAGTTGGCAGAATTATACACGTCAAAATAGTTCAACTACATGGAGTACCAATGTCGATCGTGTCTGATAGAGACACCCGATTTACATCGAGGCTTTGAGAAGCATTACAGGAGATATTTGACACTGTGTTAAACTTCAACACCACTTTCCACCCTTAGATAGACAATCTAGATTGGAGAATATACTAAGGGCTTGTACCATGGACTTTGGAGGTAGTTGGAAGAAGCATCTGTTGTTGATCAAGTTTGCATACAACAATAGCTATTACTCCAACATTGATATGTCTCCATATGAAACACTGTATGGTAGACTCTGCTAAACACCCACCTGTTGGAACGAAGTAGGCGAACATCAGCTTGTAGGCCTGGAAATTGTGCAACAATAAGGATCACATCGTTAACAAATTCAAGGACTATAAGTTCTCAGAGAACAAGCCCATGCTTCTACAAGTCAATAACTTATTATAGATCAATTAAAATATGACTGAAGGTGAAATAAAACTTCCAAAGAGGTATTTGGTTAGGTGCATCTTGAATAAACTTCCAGCAAGTTGAACGTGCTTCACCACTGATATTTATCTCAAGAAGACAGAAGTCAATATAGACGATCTATTACGATTCATCAGGATCAAAAATGAGACAAAACAGAGCACAAAACATGATGTTATTGGTAAGCAAGTAGTTACGGCTAATGTTGTTTCTTTAGTCGAATCCAAGACGGATAAGCAACCAAACTATCTTACTAAAGGCAAAAGGCTTATGTCGAATCAAAAGAAAAAGAAGCCATATCCTAAAAACTTGGACGTCAAAGCTCCAAATTTCAATAAGAATGCCAAGGAGGCCAATGCATGCTTCAAATGTAAAAAAAGGGTCATTAGGGATGAGATTGCAAAATGCACGAGGTGAACAACATCATGGCAATGAGTGTACACGTGAATGCCAAGAATAATGAGGTCCATTGGTGACTAGATTTTGGTGCTACAAGCGAAGCTTGCAATAACCAAGCATGATTTTCTTCCTATTAGCCAGTAATAGGGAACAAGACAATGAAGATAGCAAATCACATACAATCAAAGGTCTTAGACGTCGACCAAATGGTGCTGGAATTGTCTTTTGAAAAGACATTGACATTAAGTAACGTAAAGCATGTAGCAGATACAACAAAAAATCTCATTGTTGAGTGTTATCTTGATGATTCTAGACTAAAGTGGCATGTCGAATGAGGCAAAATAGTCTTTCTTTCAATGAATCATATTTTAGCAAGGCTTTTAAAACTGAAAGAATATACAAGCTTGTTGTTGTAAATGCACCTTCGACTTCTATTAATGAAATAAGTTTTGATTGTACTTGAATGAGCTATAGCACTACAAAAAAATTAAAAAGATGTTCAATCTCAGACTTATTCCAAAATATCGGGATAATATACACAAAATATGTGAGATTTGTGCACAAACAAAAATTAATAGAAAATCCTTTAAAAGAGTTTCTACGAGTACAAAAATTGTAGAATTGATCCATTCTGATACATGTGATTTCATAAACTTCACAAGTAGAAGTAGGATGAAGTATTTTACCATCATAGATGACTACTCTAGATATACCTTTGTTTATCTGCTAACATCAAAGGATAAAACTTTTAAGAAGTTTATAGACTTTAAGGCTCTAGCAGAAAGACAAGCAGGAAGGAAACTAAAGAGACTAAGAAGTGATAGAAGAGGAAAATACTAGTCCAAGGAGTTCATGGTATTCCACACAAAACATGAAATTGAAAATAAAGCCATAGCTCTATATTGTCTATAATCGAATGAAGTAACAAAAAGGAAGAATACGACAAGATAGTCAATTGTATGTTACTGACAACTAGGTTGCCGAATTGACACTGGGGTGAAGCAGTTCTTTCAGTAAACTATATTCTAAAAAGTACCCTTCTCCAAGATGGTGACGATACCACACAAACTATGGTTCAAGATCCGACCTAATATGGGATCTATTAGTGTGTGGAGGTGCTTAGCCTATGTTATGCTAACAGACATAAAGATTGACAAGTTAAAAATTCATACAACCACAAGCAATATTTCTAAGATATACTGAGAGTAGTAATGCTTAGAGGTTTATAGATTTGAAAATGAATTCCATCATAGAAGCTCAAGATGTAGAGTACTTCAAGAAGAAATTCATCAAAGACAAGAGTACGGTGTTGCATGGTCTTCTAGAAAATCTCTTTACGAGAGAGAACAAGATTCTAGGATCTGGTCAGAATCTATAACTAAAGAGGTCATACCCTAGGTAAAGGAGCCACCAATCAAGCAAGTAAGAAAGAAGAAAACCTTTGGACCTGATTTTACCACCTATAACATAAAAGATAATCCATAAAGCTTTACGCAAGTAATATAGTCTAGAGATGCAATATTTTGACAAGATGCAATACAAGATGAGTACGACTCAATAATGGCTAACGACTCATAGGTGTTGATGGATCTACCTGATGGCTCAAAACTAATTGACAGCAAATGAGTTTTCAAGAAGAAGATGATTCAGTGAACAAGTTCAAAGTTAAACTGGTTGTAAAAGGATTCACACAGAAGGAAGGCATCATTATTTTGATACCTATTCTCCAGTATTTCGTATATCCACCATTCGTTTATTGATTACAATGACTACAATACAAAGGATGGTAATACATCAAGATGTAAAAACTGCATTCTTATATGAAGACTTGATTGAGAAAAGTTACATATTTCAACATGAAGTGTTTGTAGTTAAGGAACTAGAAAGGAAGGTATATAAATTGGTAAGATCTTTATATAGACTGTAACAAGTTCTCAAGATGTGACATGAGAAATTTGACGAACTAATCTAGTCAGAGGGCTACAATGTTAGTAATGTTGACAAGTGTGTTTACACAAAATTTACTAATGAACAAAGCATCATCATATATCTTTATGTAGATAATATGCTTATCTTTGGTACTGACACAGAGGTTGTAAAAGATACAAAGAATTTTCTTTCATCCAAGTTTAGCATGAAAGACATGAGACTTACAGATATAATCCTAGTGATCAAGATAGTGAGAACTTCAAAAGGATTCGCCTTGACACAATCTCATTACATTGATAATGCACTTACAAAGTACAAATATTCTAACTTGATAATAATATACACGTCATATGACTATATGTGCAAGTTAAAGGAAAATAGTGGAAAAGCTATATGATAGCTAAAGCATTCCAAAGTTGTTAAAAGTCTCATGTATGCAATAAATTACACTAGGCTAAACATAATATTTGCTATGAATATGTTGAATAGGTTCACTAAAAATCCAAGGAGCATTGAATTGCTATGAAAAGGATAATGGCTTACCTTAAAGGAACTATACATTATGCATTACATTTTACTGGCCATGCCACTATGATAGAAGCATACTTGAGTTGGAAAAGAGAGAAAATGAAACATTTACAAGTGGATTTGTCTTTCTATTTGGTGGAGTTGCTATATCGTTAAAAGTCAAAGAAGAGTGTCATATGGAAATCCTTTATGGAATTTGAGTTCTATACATTAACGACCGCAACAAAAAAGAGAGATTATCTACTATTTGATCTTCCACCATTCAAAGAAAGAATATCGAACATTACTATCTCTTGTGACAATCAAACGGCTACGACAACTGCTAGTAATTATTTGTACAACAAATAGAAGAGGACTATGCAGATCCACCATGTATATGTTTTTTATATACTTAAAAGAGGTACGATCACAGTGATTGACGTTAAAAGTTAGGAGAATCTAGTTGATCCCTTTACAAAAGGTCTCATGAGAAAATTCATGGAAGAAACTTCAAAATAAATAGGGCTAATGTTTATATTGTAAACATCTATGTATTCTACTATTTAAATAATTGTTATTAGTTCAAATTAAGTAATCTACTAGATTTTAATTTAATAGTTCAAAGAAGAAATAGATGATTGATTTGTTTTGTTGCACTATTTATTTATTCAGATGGAGTTGTACTCCAATAAGCCTATTCTTTCTAGTGTATATCCAACACTGGCCACCACAAGGTACACCTCCTGTAACGCCCCGATCCCGGACACGCTACCAAAATACAGTATCCCAAGCATAATTACACTAATTACAGAAACAAATATAACTGTAACCAAGTCTCACCTTCAGGATCACAATGTGCGGCTAGAAGGTCAAACTCCTGCACCGGGACTCGGCTGCACACGGTCTGCATCTGAAAACCAAATAGCACGCATGAGTGACATCTAAGTCACCCAGTACATGCCCCAAAACACACAACCACAAATAAAACTCGGCAAAACCAAAAGAAACTCGTTTCTTATCATTTTGCAAAAAACTTGGTTTTCTCCTTTTGAAAATCATCCTTTCGTTTATTAAATAATCACTTGGGAATTCAATCCCAAAACCATATTCTTTTTCAAAAGCCATATCGCTTTTCTTTTCCCAAACATCTTGGAATTTGTTCCAAGATCACATTTTCTTCTTACAAAACATTCCTTTACATTTCTTTCAAAAACCTTTTGGAAATTCTTTTTTTTCCAAAACAATTCCATTTTCAATATTGGGGATTTCTTCCCAAAACACACTTTTCAAATACACATTTTGACCAGATCCAGCCTAAAACACAATGCCCCATTGGGTTAAAAATCAAATCATAAACATTGGCTGGCAACTAGTTAAAACATTATCATTTCTTTTTAGGATTTTAGGACCATTTCATCAGTCCAATCCTAACCAAAACACATTTCTCTTTCTTTATTCATTTCCACTTTTCTTTACTGTTGTTACCTTGATCAGGGGTAACCAGGCACACAAGCAG
>JAMKQA010069848.1:0-16634 GCA_024699735.1 Posidonia australis | reverse complement strand
ATCCTCACAAGCGAGTTGTAAGCAAAGAGTTGTAATTGAGCTTTGTGAGAAAAGATTCTTGTTGTAAAGCATTCAAAGGCAAGGCTCTAGCTTCTCGGGGTGTCGAGAAGTGGAAGGAGCAAACATTGTGTTGGTGGGCTACCAACAAGTAAGTTATTCTGTCTTTTGAGAATAAGGGAAAAATCTCAAGAGGGTCTTGAGGAGTGGACTAGGCTGGGTTGTCGAACCACAATAAATTATTTGTGTCATCAATTACTCTCATCTCCTTCTATGCTTTAAATTCCATTGTGCATGATAAGTAGAATATCGTGAATCAATTTGCTCATTAATTCAGATTATTGTTAAAATTGATTATAGAGTTATTAAAAGTTAAAATTCTCTATTCACCCCCCTCTAGAGAAGTCCTTAGATCCTACAATGTCATCTCTGCCTTTCGCACCATCACTGCACTTGACACAACATGCATCACAACCACTTAATGGCCAACCCATTAGTTTTGCAAGAGTACAACAATTCTCGAGTCCATTACCCAGAGCCGTACCGATGCCACAGCTGTTACTTCCATGCTCAACACAGCATACTCATTGCCCACCTCGACATCAAGTTCAGGTCCCAACACATAGGCCACTGCTACACACTGTACACACACTTTCCACCATTAAGTCAGTGCATCACATCGTACTGACTCGACAGAGACAACAACCTAAGTAGAAACAATGCCGTCATAAGGAAAGCGACTACACTCCGCTGGGTGAGCCGTCGAGTACCATTTTCCCTCAAGT
Organism: Posidonia australis; assembly: GCA_024699735.1. Taxonomy (NCBI): domain Eukaryota; kingdom Viridiplantae; phylum Streptophyta; class Magnoliopsida; order Alismatales; family Posidoniaceae; genus Posidonia; species Posidonia australis. The sequence continues at coordinate 15,852 of JAMKQA010069848.1, read as the reverse complement.
TGTGTCACTTTTGAGACACCCAGACCCTCATCCACTACCAAATCCACTTCCCCGATGGTATCACACGAGCGCATATTGCGATTATCATCAAGCCTTGGGGCAATCGACTGATAATTGTAACACTCTACGGGATGTCATTCAGACCATGAACGACAATGGGACCACTGTCATTGGCACATAGGGTGCAACATCCACGATTGTGCCCTCAACAACATCTAGTTCTGCATGCATCACACACCTACACACCATTGTCGAGCCGGTGCTGTAGACACCCCGATTTTGCAGTCACATGACAACAGACTCCTCTGGAAAGATGCTCTAGTTGCAACCACCCCACCTAAACTCTAACTCCACCAAAATCCAAAACCCTCAAGCCCACTTACGCCTACACAAACCCACTCTAACTTAATCAAAGCAAAACCAATAATTAAGAATCAAAACCAAACAAAATTCATTTAAAACACTTAAAACCCAAATTAAAGTCAAAATCAAATAAAATCCACTTTAAACCCAAATTAATCAAGTGAAAACCCAAATTAAAACCAAAATTAAATAAAACTCATTTAAAACAATAAAAACCCAAATTAATCAAGTGAAAACCCAAATTAAAACCAAAATTAAATAAAACTCATTTAAAACATTAAAAACCCAAATTAATCAAGTGAAAACACTAATTAAAACCAAAATTAAACAAAATCCACTTAAAATCCAAATTAATCAAGTGAACCGTAATTAAAATCAAAATCAAATAAAATCCATTTAAACAACATTAATCCATTTAAATTCAAGGAAAAACCCTAAATTAAATGCAAAACCCAAAAAACCCTAAGTCACTTAATTAAGCTAAAAACCCTAATTTAATCTCAAAACTTTAATTAAAATCCAAAAAACCCTAATCAAACTAAAAACCCTGATTAAAATCTAAAATCCCTAATTTAAATTAAAAAAACTTAAATTAAAACACAAAAACCCTAATTAAACTAGAAACCCTAATTAAAATCTAAAAACCCAAATTTAAACTAAAAAAACTTTAATTAAAACCCTAATTAAACTAAAAAACCCTTAAGTAAAACCCAAAAACCTAATTTAAACATAAACCTTTAATTGAAATCAAAAACCCTAAAAAACCCTAAAATAATTAAAATCCAAATTTGAAGCCAAATAATTAAACGTTAAATCACAAAATCAAAAAAAATTTAATTAAAACCACAAAAAAACCTAAGTTAAATAAAACTTTAAAATCCCTAAACCCTAACCGCAAAAACCCTAAAAGGAAAACAATAATCCTAAAAAAGTTAATCTAAAACCAAGTAATTAAAATCACAAAATCAAAATCATAAACCTAATTAAAAACCTAAAACCAAAAAATCAAAACCTAAAACAAAACCAAAACCCTAAAACCTAAAACAACAAAACCTAAAAACAAAAACAAAGAAAAACCCAGAAAAAAAACAGAAGCCCAATGCAACCCAATATGCACCCATTCCCCTTCAACCAAAAACTTAGGGAGTTAAAAAAAATAATTCCGACAATGTTCCACGACATCCATTCTCCCATCCCTAATTCCCCATGAGCTGGCCAACTGCCAGCCACGATCTGCAAGAACATGCAGCCCTGTTTTCCACCCCTCTTCCAATGATAAAAACCCATGGAGCAACCACCGAAAGAGAAAAAGGAGAGACTGAACGGAGGGAGCACCGGAGACCAAAGGAGAGAACTTGAGAGACCCCTCAAATTCCTAGAGAAGCCCAGCAATCCCATGAGCCTGAGATGACCTCCTCCAACCTTTTTCCGCGTCCTAAGAACCCAGCCACCGTCACCGGAACATCGACCCAAAGAGCGTCGCCGTTGCTCATCGGAGGAGACAAAGACCCCACTCAGGTAATTCTGTCTCTTTTCTTCTTCTTTTTTGCTTTGAACCATCGCCCTTTAGCTCTGTTTAGCCCATTTATAGCCTCTTGGACATCGTATCGCAGGAAACCTTTGCCCTGCGTCGTCTTCCTTTCCTCTGGTGGTGGGTTTACCACCTGTCCCACCACAGGTGAGGTCCTTTTCTTCCAGGAGGGTGAGGCCCCTGGGGGCTCTCCTCCTCCTTCTTCTTCCTCCTTCTTGAGCTTCCATTGCTCAGGAGGAGTCTAGCTGGCCCTTAATGACCGGAGGCACCTCGCCACTACTCTGCGTTGCTGATCGCCGCCGTGAAGTCGCTGGAGCCCATCAGACATCCCCGTCGCTCACCACCTCCTCCAGGAGCTCCACCGCATCGCCATGCACCTCACCAAGCCACCGCGTCATTGTTCGAGAGACCAGAGCACCGCGCCCAACCTCTACCGTGGTTTTCTCTGGCGCAGGGGATGGGGAGAGCACTTCAGGCCACCCCAGCCTTCGACGACCTCACCAGGAGTGTCCTTGAGCTCCCCCGAAGATTCGTCGATCCTCATCACGCTGCTCCAGTCGCCGTATCACAACCAGTCACTCTACCATCGTCTTCTTCGGCGTCGACAACCTTTTGTCGAAGTCAGAGGTGGGGAGGGCATATCAGGCCACCCGAGACTTGCTCGATTCGCTAGAGAGCTCCGTCGCCCGTCCCTCCAGCTTCTCCAGCCATTGCCACTGCCTGCCCGCCGCCACAGTGCCGTCGGAGGCTTATAGGAGCTCGCGTCAGAGTGGGAGCGTCGGCGATCAGTCGGTGATCTTCGAAACAGCTGCATTTAACGATATTTTTTTAGTTTTTGTTAATTGCACATAGGTCTTGGTTATCATTGCATTTAGGTCCCTAGAATTTCTTCTTAGGTCCTCGGATCTTGCATCCAGGTCCTTTCTTTTACATCTAGGTCCTTTCTTGCATCTAGGTCCTTTTTCATTACTCTTAGATCCTTTTTATTACATTTAGATATGTTTTTGTGTTTAAACCCCTCAAGATTTAAATAAGTTTTGTTTCTTTATTATTCCTGTAAATATTGCATGATTTGTCTTGTTTAATTTTAATTTCATTTTCAGTCCCATAAATGTTTATTTCTTCACATTTAAACCCCTGCATTCAAGTGTTCTTTGCGATTAAGTCCTGAAATTTTGCATTTTGTCCTTAGAATTCTTTGAAAAGAATTTTCTTTATACAAATTGCATTCATGACCTTAAAAGTTATCCATAATTACACTGATCATATAAAAAACTTCATTTTTATCATATATTGGTCCTAAAATCTTGCATGTTAGCCCTGAATTCAATCCATAATGCTTCTGGACATGAACAATTATACCCAGGCCCCTGAATGTTTTCTCAAATCAATAACCATAGTTTTTAATTGTATTTTAAATCACATTTTGTTATGTTTCACATTTATTGATCCCATGTGCTTGTAAATCATCTCCTGAATAGAGTTTTCATCAAAAAAACCATGTTTACAATATAAATGAATATCTAATTTCACATTTTTGTCAGATTTGCACTCTATGTGTGAATTTTGCATAGTAAATCCTGAATTTTCAAGAAATTACCAAAAGTGCAATTTTCACACATGTCACACCACAGAACTACATTTTCTTTAAATCTTTCATCCCAGTGTTAAGATAAGACCTTTTGAGCACATTTTAACCATGATCTTCCCTTTTTTGTGAATTTTGCACATTAGACCCTGAGTTTTTAGGAAATTATCTAAGTACAATTCTCACACACCTTAGTGCCACGTTTTCCTTTGATTCATCATCTGCACACTAAGATAGAAGTCTCTGAATGTATTTTAATCTTGATTTTCATCCTTTTCTATGAATTTTGCATTTTGGTCATTGTACTTATTCCTTATTGTGTTTACATTATTTTATTGTTTTTAAGACCTTGTCCTCTACATGTTTTCATGAAAACAACATTTTCTCGACATTTTTCATACATTTTGGCTTATCTTAGACCATGCATCATCCCCATACATGCATTTATCACTTCTGACCATTGAAATGACCAAATTGCCCTTGTGCCACTAATTCATGCACATGTATTTTAGTTTTTGCACTCAGTCTTGCATAATCTTTGTCCAAGTCATTCCTCAGTACCTCTTATACATTTAGGTATACATTCATGCATTTTACATAGTTTTTATCACATTTGCGTATCAGTCCATCCTTTTTAAGTGAGTCTGCATCTCATGTATTTTTTTCATGGATTTTCCTTCACTTTGTTTTCAGAGTCCCTGACCCGAAATTCGATTTGATTTCATTTACTCTTGAGTTTTGGATTTTTTTGATTTGATTTGGATTTCATTGCCTAAGGACATACACTAACTGACCAAAGGCCCCACATTGGCCCAATTACGAATTATTTCTCCTTTTTGATTTTCATGACTTTTTCTACGATTCCAATAACTTGGGTTGGCCCCACTATTGATCTTCTTGATATCGATATGGTTTTCTCAAACATTCTTTCCAAAAACACCGTCATTTTATGTGATTTTCTTCACAAGTCCCCGTTTGCCTATTTTGTATGGACTTCTTTGCAATTTTTCCGTTCAGGTATCCGTGATGTTTTCCGCGATTCTAATGACTTGGGTCTATTGCAATTTTTATGCTCTTTATGTCTGTGTGGTTTTCTAGAGCGTTTGTTCCACAAACGTCATCATTTTATGTGAATTTCTTTACATGTCACAGTTTACCTGTTTTCCATGGACTTCTTTGCAATTTTTCCGTTCGGGTATCCATGATGTTTTCTGCGATTCTAATGATTTGGGTCAATTTTATTTTTGATGCTATTGATGTCAGTGTGGTTATCTAGAGCGTTCCTTCCGAAAACGTCGTCATTTTATGTGAATTTCTTCACATGTCATAGTTTACCTGTTTTGTGTGGACTTCTTTGCAGTTTTTCCATCTTGATTTCCGTGATGTTTTCTATGACCTTGATGACCTGAGTTGGTTGAATTTTTGACTTTCTTGAGGCCTGTATGATTTTTTGAGCCATTCTCACCAAAAACATTGTCATTTCATGTGATTTTCTTTGTCGTGCCGTTTTTCATGATTGCGATATTTCATGTGGATTTCTTCGCAATTTTTGCATACCATCTTGCACATCCATCCAACCTTGTCTTGACATTCATATTAGCATGATTAGAGCACAATCTAGGCTTAGCAAACATCCATTTAGCCTCTAGTAAGCGAATTAGACTAAAAAGACCTAGTTTCTCGGGCGTACAGGGATGCCTAACACATTCTCAATGCGTAATAGGAATCCTTACCCATCCTCTGGTTTGTGGACATCTAGCTTTCATGTTTGCATCTCATGCATTCATCTTTTGTGATTTGTTTGTGGTTTTCTTCGTCTTTCTCTTAAATTAAAGACTAGGTAGCGGCTCCTTTTCTTTCCGTTTTTATCTTGTCTTGCGCCTTCGCCATTTTGGCAAGGCTGTGGCTTCCTCCCTTTGATGAGACTCCCCATCGGATCCCTAGGTTGGACATGGTCACAGGAACTGACGTCTCCACTAGGGACACCAGATTCCAGCTTTCAAGTTAGTCTTTTTGCTTGATTTTTAAGGCTTTGGCTTCACACAATTGTTTGTTTGCCTTACCTGTGTTTGTTTACTTACTTAGCGTGCTTTTCGCACTTTCTTTTACACATTTGCTTTGTCACTGCACTTACATGCCACATGCTTTGCCTTTTGATGTGATGGATGTGTTCTTTTCACAATCATAATGTCACGACACTAGCACATGCCATTCGCACTTGACATGCCTAGGAAAGTAGGGACATGTTTGTTTCCCCTTTTTTGGTTTAAATAAAACACACAAACTCAAGGAAACAATTAATAAGGCAAAACTAGAGACCAATTCGAACTCTTACTCCCCTGGTTAATAAAATGCAAGTAAAAGACACAAAAGTATATTGCATGATTGATCATATAGGTGCATGCATTCTTCTCCCTTGAGTCCACCTACAGTTTGCGAAGGATAATTCTGGTAGCTCATTTTATGGCTTTGGCGTAGGATGTGTTGTTAGTTTGTCTCCCCTTGCCCGAGGTCGTGTCGATGCTAGTAGAGGGTACAACTCCATGCTACTGCAAGAGATGAGGCCACCAACGCACCACCCATTCACCACCTGCGTTTTGGCTAGGATTTAGAGCGGGGATCGTACTTTCTTCCCTTGAGTTAGAGACCCGCATACCCCTGAGAGAGTCCGGAGTAGATAGCTTACTAGGACACACATAGATGGTGAGAGAGCGCATATTAGTTACATCCATACGCATGTGCATTCATGCCACCCTAATAACATTGCATCATACGCGTGTGCATTCATGCCACCCTAATAACATTGCATCTATGTCTTATTCTACTCACATTAGGCTTCCCTGATGCCTGTTTGTTTCATCCAGGTTAGCGAGCGAGTTCCTCTACTGGAGCTCGACCGTCCCTGTTTTATGTTTCCCCTTTGGTGACAGATCTCGCCCATCCTTTCCTGAGTTATTTGTCGCTATTGACGATAGCTCGTTGTAAGACCTGTCCTTTGCCTTATTGCCGTAGTTTGATTCTCACTCGCTCCCATTCCACCATGGTCCAACGTCTTGGTGAGCCTTTGATTTCTACTACTCCCTAGGTGACTGCCTCCCTAGTGCCTCCTTTGACACTGATTTCTTCTGCCTCTATCACTCCTCCCGACAACCGTTTCCTGATGGTCGGGAATTCCTCGGGTACCGGAAACTGACAGGCTCACTCCACTGTGGAGCCGATCATCGAGGCTGTCATTGTGACGACCACACGCAATCTAGAGACCCCGCCTCTATCTTATCCTTTGGATGGACCTGCTACTTTTGGCATCCGGCCATCTACGGCGACATCTCTGATATGATCTCTCTTTGCTGGATAGTCTGAAGTCCAACCACCACTTGGATCCTCTACGCCTTTTACTATGGCCTCCGATACTGCTACTGACGGGTCTCGCCTACTCCATGACCAACAGCTTCTTGAGCTTGCTCAAAAGCTTTAGGGCATGGGTTTCTATATCCTTCCAGCTTCTGTTGCTCCACCAACGGTTCTAGAGGTCCCTTTGTTGTCGTCCCTTGCATATCATGTTACACCCACTACACCACCTCCCCAGCCATCACCCCAGCTTCTTTCGACTTCGGTGGCGGTGGCACCGACTCTACCTATCGTTTCCTCACTAGTCACCGCACAGCATCCCTCCTATGCACTTGATGGCCAGCCTTTAGGTTCGGCAGGGGCACAACACCCTCACGTCTCATTCCTCGGATCCGTCCCACGACAGCAGTTGCACCCCGCTCACTCTGCACCTCACTTAGCGCATCATGCATCTCCTCTCTTCTTGCATCAGAACTAGGTTTCTGCATACACCCCACAACACTTTACACCAACACACGGGTACACCGACCATCGTGCACTGACACCAGCAGACGCGGTGGTGGATCCAGAGGAGCACCTCAGTACGACCCATGTGGCGTATGTAGGACCCATCTCAGCAGCGACATCCTCATTGGCAGCAGCTCTAGATGCCCTTCACACCATGGTGGGCGATCTTGAGAAAGCACTTCGACAAGTTCAGGGTGGAGACTACCAGTCTTACCAATTCTGGGATCTCTGCTACTTTCCAGAGGCTACTCTCGCACCAAACTTCCAAGTCTCAGATTTCGAGAAATACAATGGTAAAGGCTACCCTATCTCCCATCTCAGGGCGTACTATGGAGATCTCACACAGCTTTAGGCTAATGAGAGGATATTGATCCGTCTTTTCCAAAAGAGTATAACCGGTCCTACACTGAATCAGTTCACCTCTTTTGATATGGCCTGGATAAAGACTTGGAACGACCTCAGCTAGGCGTTCCTGGTACAGTACTCCTTCAATCTCAACTTAGTCCCTAAGCGCGAGGACCTTGCCACCACCAAGCAGAAGCCCCATGAATCATTTGGAAAGTATGTTGGGTGCTGGCATGCTCTTGCTTCACAAGTTTGGGATAGACCCTCTGATGAGGAATCCATTGAGATGGTAATCCAAAGAGCGCAGCTAGCCACCAGGGCCCTACATAGCATACAACTTATCACCACTTTTGCATCACTGATTCGTGCTGACGCTCGCGTAGAAAGCTCGCTGCGTAGTGGTAGCTTTCTCGCGCTCATTGCATTCGCCAAACAAGCCACGTCCCTCGCTTCCATCCCAAGTACAAGTGGTAGCAGCACTAACAATTGCATGAAGGGTAGTGCAAATAAGAGGAGGGACCACCCCAGAACGTTGTTGCATAGGTCGGATCTCCTATAGTGCCTGTTGACACAGGATGCCCAGCTTAGCAGTAGTTAGTTTATGCACCCACGCGTAGAGCACCACGCACTTCTCACATCACCACTGTCGTCGAGCCAGTGTATGCTGTCGCACCAGCAAGGCCAAGACTGTACCAACGTTAGGTACGACCACGCCACCCAGAGCGCCACTTCACACCTCTAATCGAGCCCTTGAGTGTCGTCCTCCCGAAGGTACAATTGCTCCTGAAGTTTCAGGAGGTCCACCCACCGCCGCATTTGCTGCCGAGGTGGTACAAAGCAGACCTATTCTGCAACTTCCATCCCACTACGAGGCATGCGACAGATAGTTGCTTCGTGCTCCGGCATGCTATTCAGGACTTGATTGACATAGGGTCATTGTCATTCACACCTAGTAGATGGAGTCAGCACTGGCACGAACACAGGCAACTGCATCTGTCCCTGATCCCCCTAGCATTGTTAGCCAGCCTCTCCCTGAGCACAGCCGACCAAATGCACTAGGGACCTCTGGGATCCATGTCCTCTTTCTCGCTCGGTCCAATGTTTCCACGCTAGACCCTTCGGATTTGATTCACGATTCGTCTACTCCGCTCTAGTAGTCTTTGTATCACTCTTTTCTCGAGGGTTTAAGCTCCACAGTGAACATGATTCAACTCATCGTCAGACTGGAATATCCCGCAATCTTGTTGGCACACCCACCTTCATTTGGTGCTCCAGCAATCCTATTAGCACGCTCACCCTTACCAACTACATCAGTGACCTTACTATCACAATCCCCTCCATCTATAGCACCCGTCACCCTGCTAGTTCATCCCTCCACGCAGTCTTCACCGACCTATATCCCTACCAGTTTTACAAGATGCAAGCCTACCCCTTGTTCGGCTAGAGTTGGTAGCTAGGGCACCTATGGTCGTTAATTTGATCCAAAATACCCATTGCATGCCCTATGACTATGCCGCAGAGATGTGTGCCGAGGTCACCGGTTTGAGGTGGGTATATAGGGCCCCACCTCCTGAGCCTAAGCAAACACAGCCTACTGTAGATCCACCACAACTAGAAAGCCAGCCAGTGAAGCCCACCACTGAGGAAGCCTTAACAAAGTCCTCTTCCACCATAGCCAAGCCTGTAGCTGACATCACTGCTCAACTTAAGAAGGTCAAGGCCGATATTTCCATTTGGGACTTGATCCACACTTTGATCATGCACCGAGAGGCCTTCCTCTGGGTTTTCCAAGCTACCCATGTAGCCCCCACTATAGAACCTACAACCCTAGAAACAATGGTAAGTATGATTGCCACACCCTAGGTCATCTCCTTCACTTTGTAAGAATTGCCTTCGGTAGGGATCAATCACAAACCTACCATTGTTCGTAATGGTATAGTTTAAGAATTTCCACATTCCCCTCACCTTGGTCGATAATGGTGTAGGCGTGAACGTCTATCCCTTGTGCACAGTAAGCAAACTCGGATTCAAGGCTGAAGATTTTGTGCCAGCGGTAAAGGGAATGACATCGTTCGACAACATGCACCACGATGCATTAGGCTTGTTGGTAACCCCCCTCGTCATTGGCCCAACTGAGTTTGATGTGGAATTCTACATCGTGGATCTTGAACCTTCGTTTAATCTCTTTCTTGGGTGCCCTTGGCTCCACCAGCATCAGGTCATCCCGTTGACTCTCTATGATCAAATTCAACTAGGGCGATAACATCGTTACCATCATGACTGAAAACTTTGAGAAGGAGAAGATCGATGCTGTGTCAATCCTGTCCCACTAGATTGTTTGCTTTGACCCCAGGCCTTCAGATATTTTATTTCGAGTTAATCGGTTTGAGCTGGTTAACTTTATCCCCGAATTTGAACGTGGTAGCTACCCACCTGTCCGTAGCAACCCCTCAAGGATGGTCGAGAATCTATGTCGCCGCTGGGGATATGAGAAAGGGACACCTCATGGGAAGCACGGTTAGGGGATCGCGAAGCCCATTGCCACCGAGGAGAGGAGAGATCGAGAGGGACTTCGTTACGAACAGCTGCATCAAGGAAAATGTTCCCGACACTCGCAGAGATCAAAGCCGAACCACTCTCCCACTTGTACAAACTTTGTTAGTGCAGGCGTTCTCAGTCCAGGGCAGAGTCCAAAATCTGCGGTGCTACAGCGAGACATTCCGTCAAGCACAGTTGAATGCATAGGCATCGAGGATTACTTTTCCGAAGAAGATGTCGCCGAAGTGTTAGTTCTAACCACAGTAGTTATAGTTCTAGCCACCGTAATTTCAGTTCCAGCCACAGCAATTTCAGTTCTAGCCACAGCAGTTACAATTCCAACCACTACAGTTTCAGTTCCAGCCACCGCAGTTTCAGTTCTAGACATACCAGTTTTCATTCCAACCACTATAGTTCCTGCCACAGTCACGATTCTAGCTATGACAATTCCAGTTTCAACCATAGCCACAGCTCCAGTCTCTTTATCAACAATAGTAGTTCCAGCTTCTACATCAGTCCCCACTACGACCTCAATCACAACAGTGATCCCAGAGGCAGGCTATGAAGCCTCTATCGGACATCATGTGGCGGATCCTCTTTCCCAGCACACTCAGACTCAGATAATGCCTGCCTAGATCTGATTGTTGGCGTGGAGCACTGACCCTTGCGTAGTACCATTGACACGCACAAGTGACGGTCCAGAGGCAGCATATTTTGTGGATCTTGCATCTGATGAGGACGATGGAGTAGAGGTAGAGGCACAGATGGACGAGGTGCTCCAAAGCAAGGAAGTTCTATTTCAAGAGCATCTCGCCGTCTTGGTAGAAGATACCATAGAGGAAGTGAGGAGCTGGAAAGGCAAAGAAGCAATGATTGAAGCAGCCCCTTCCTCTCCACAGCAAACTCAGGACCATTCCACTGTCATGGTTCTGAAGGAAGAAGAATAGTCAGCATACTCTAGACCAAACGAGTTAATCACTTAGTAGTCGGGTGGCGGGTCTATATGGTACCAGTAGCATAAACCTTACCTTACGTAAGGTGGGGGCCAAAAAAAAAAGACCCTGAATTGAGCTCAGGGGAGAACGCAAGGCAGTGTCACTCTAATTAGTCAGCAACAAGATAGTTGCCAATCAGCAGTACCTCCTATAAATAGCAAAGAAAATCCCAAAAAAAAAACAGAAAATCCAGAAAACCAAAAAAATTTAGAAAAACCAGAACATCCAAAAAAGTCAGCAATAAGTGAAGAAGCACATCAGAGGGTCAAGAAGCATTTGACTCGAGAGAGGATACAGAACGAAATGACAAAGAGGTTGCTTGTCGCTAGTACAAGAATATGGGAGTCAGTGTAACTCTCCTTCGGCACCAAAAGGGTCGAGCATCAGAGACGATTTGCACTTTTGATACAACAGAACCTACTTTTTAGAAGGAGGTGTTGTTCGAGCTCGTAGCCTATGAGCAGGAGGATGACAACAGTGCACTTGGGGATGACAGCGTGCCAATAGAATTCCAGTACCATGATAATGACCCAGAAGGCCAGAATCTCCGTGTGGAAGAAGAGACCGAGTTGGTAAACATCGAGACTGCTGACGATGTCAAAGAATTGCGCTTCAGTGCTAAGCTCACCCTACAGGTGAGGGCAGAATTCATTTCTTTCCTTAGGGAATACATAGATGTCTTTGCCTGGACTTGTAGCGACATGGTCGGTCTAGATATAGAGGTAGCTATACACAATATGCCATTCAAGCCAGATGTCAAGCCCATCAAGCAAAAGCTCAAAAGATGGTGACCCCAGTGGCTACTCATACTTAAAGAGGAAATCATGAAGTAGATAAGGTGGACTTCTTCAAGGTCGTTCTATACCCAGAATGGCTTGCAAATGTCGTCCCAGTCCCAAAGAAGGATGGACAGGTTCGCATGTGCATTGATTATAGAGATCTCAACCGGGCGAGTCCTAAGGACGACTTCCCACTACCTCACATTGATATCCGTGTAAACAACACAGTTGGCCATAAAATGCTATCATTTATGGACGGATTCTTAGGCTATAATCAGATCAAGATGGCAGAAGAAGATATGGAGAAGACATCATTCATCACCCCGTGTGGAGTCTTTTGCTACAAGGTGATGCCATTTTGGCTCAAGAATGCAAGGGCTACATATCAGAGAGCTATGACAGTGCTATTCCCCGATCTCATGCACCAAGAGGTTGAAGTTTATGTTGATGATATGATAGCTAAATCCAAAGAGCCCAAGGATCATCTAGCCTGCCTGAGGAAGTTGTTCGATCGTCTGTATAAGTACAAGCTCCGCCTTCAGGGTTTCATCTGGCAAGCTTCTTGGCTACATCATCAGCTGAAGGGGAATTGAGGTCAATCCAGCTAAGGCCCGGGCCATAATTGACATGCTTCCCCTTACTACGGAGAAAGAAGTCCGAGGACTGCTGGGTCGCCTACAATATATCAGCAGGTTCATAGCTCAGCTCACACCAATCTGCGAGCCGATCTTCAAGCTTTTAAGGAAGAATGCATAGATCAGTTGGAATGAAGAATGTTAGGCAGCCTTTGACAAGATCAAGCAGTTGTTCGCTAGACCTCTGGTTTTGGTCCCACCAGAGCCAGGGCGGCCCTTACTCCTTTATCTATCCATAACTCAACATTCCATGGGAGTAGTATTAGGCCAGCATGATGAATCTAGTCGCAAAGAGAGGGCGATATATTATCTAAGTAAGAAATTTAATGATTGCGAGGCCAGATACACTACCATAGAGAAAGTCTGCTTGTCTCTCGTCTGGGCAGCTCAATGCCTAAGGCATTATATGATGGCATACCTAGTCCTACTCCTTTGTCGCCACGACCCTATGAAGTATTTGCTCCAAAAGTCGGTGCTCGTAGGACGGTGTGTCAAGTGGCAGGTGTTGTTGTTCCAATATGACATCACCTTCGTCACACAAAAATCCATAAAGGGACAAGTAGTGGTAGACCATCTAGCTGAGCTACCTATACTATAATATCAACTCTTGTTAACTCAATTCCCGGATGAGGATGTATTGTTCACCGAGGCTAATGATAGCGAACCAGAGATGGCCGAGGAGAAAGATCAATGGCATTTATACTTTGATGGCGCAGTGAACAAAAGAGGAATGGGCATTGGCGCTGTACTGGTAGCCCTCCAAGGGCAGATGACTCCCTACGCGAGGAAATTAAATTTCAAATGCACAAATTATTAAGTTGAGTATGAGGCATGCATATTGGGACTTCAAATGGCCTTGGAGCATGGTGTTCGCAAGTTACTTGTACGTGGCGATGCCATGTTGGTTATTGCTCAGGTCAACGACGATTGGAAGACCAAGAATCAAAAGCTCATCTTATGAAGCTTGTGGTAGAGTTCAAAGAGGTTCATTTTTCCTTTATGAATAGGGCCAAGAATGCCTACGTAGATGCCTTAGCAACCTTAGCGTCATGGCTCTCGATACCAGAAGACCGTGCAGTGGATGTGTTTGTTACATGCATGGATCAACCAGCACACTGCATAAGCATAGAGGAAGTAGACCCACCGAAAGAGCTCCTGTGGTACCATGACATTAAGGTTCCTCTGGAAACAAGGAAGCTCCCTCCTTAGGTGTCAGCAACAAAAGCAAGGACATTGAAGCACTTGGCATCTAGCTATGTACACGGGGCCGATCATTTGTATATGAGATCCTATAACCAAATGCTCTTGAGATGCTTTGATAAGAAGGGGGCCGATGCCATCATGTTACAAGTCCATGCTGGGAAATGCTGGCCGCACATGAATGGAGTTCTGTTAGCCAAGAAGATCATGTTGCAAGGCTATTATTGGTCGACCATGGAGGCAGATTGTTGTCAGTTTGTGTGAAAGTGTCACGCCTGCTAGATCCATGGGAATCTAATCCACGCTCCCCCACAACAACTTCACAACATGTTGTCACCATGGCCTTTCTCCACCTGGGGAATTGCCATTGTCGGTGCCATTCATCTGGCAGCATCTAACGGGCATCGTTTCATTCTGGTAGCCATTGATTACTTCACGAAGTGGGTCGAAGCGGCGTCATACAAGACTGTCACTGCTGCAGTAACAGAGAAGTTCTTGAAGAACAACATCATATCCCGATATGGGGTCTCACACACAATAATATCAGATAATGGGAAGAACTTTCTAGCCAAGAGGGTCGAAGATTATTTACAGAATTTCCACATTAAGCATCACCATTCTTCACCTTACCGCCCCCAGATGAATAGAGCGGTTGAGTTAGCCAACAAGAACGTTACCAAGATACTAAAGAAAATGGCAGAGACTCACAAGGATTGGCATGAAAAGCTTCCTTATGCATTATGGGCACATCGAACTTCTATCCGGACATCCACCAGCGCCACTCCTTTTTCTTTAGTCTATGGCTTGGAGGCTGTGCTACCGGTCGAGGTGGAAATCCCTTCCTTGAGGATCTTGAAAGAAGCAAAACTAGAAGAAGCCGAATGGTTGGGCGATTGCTTCGCGCAGTTGAACTTGATCGATGAACATTGACTACAGGCCCTGCACCATGCCTAGTGTTATCAAAGATGGATGGCAAGATCCTACCAAAAGAAAGTCCATCCTAGGGGTTTTACGTCTGGAGACTTGGTCTTAAGGGCCATCCACCACCCTGATACTCACGACAAATTCAGGCCCAATTGGCACGACCCTTGTATCATCAAACAAGTATTCTCTAGGGGAGCGGTAATCCTCGAAGACATGGACCACATTGAGCAGTCAGAGCCAGTCAATTCGTGTTAACTAAAGAAGTACTACCAATGATGGGGAGCCATGTCCTTGCCTTGCAAAGCCTTCTAGCTACATTTGCATATGCATTATTCTTTCTATTCATACATTTTGTCTCATCTCGTACTCATGTTTTTACCCTTTTCGCACTAGCTACACACACATTGCACCAAAAAAGCACATGGCATAGAAAAATATGCATCCATGCATAAGTACATTAGCATCATATCTCGATGACGAAAATTGGAATGGTTAGCTTGCCTCAAAAGGGTTTATATATCTTTAGTTGATACTACACAGACACTCTAGCGAATGAGGGAGCCACCATTCAACCATGGTTAGGCGAAATGTCCAAACACTCTAAGGACTTACACCTCCAGAGAGAGATAAAATGTTAGGAGCAAGCATGAGTGTGAGCCAAAGTAGAAAAATAAACATATTCACAAGGGCACAAAAGAAATGAGAGGATAGAAGTTGAAGGCAGAAGCTAGCCTTAAGTGAGAGAGGCAAGTAGGCCAACTCTACCCCTATCACATACATTGGGGAGGAGTTGGAGCAGGCATCCAAAGAATTCAAATGACTAATGGGATTAGCCACCCCTCACATACAATTCCACGAGTTCCCTCTGTAACCATGTCGGCGAGGTGGATCGCAAAAAGATGCGAAACGGTCGGCAAAATCACGTCGAAAAGCAAAATAAAATCCAAATGTAGGAGTCGCCACCTAGTCTATTATGGAAGACAAGGAAAACCATAAACATGAAAAATCATGCAAAAAACAATAAGGACAAGTCTGCGAAAACCAAAAAGATGTGGGTAAGGATCCCTGTTACGTACGAGGAAGGTGTTAGGCACCCTCG
>JAMKQA010069847.1:0-23863 GCA_024699735.1 Posidonia australis | reverse complement strand
AGGCTTTTATACTTTGGAATCTGACGGAATTTACTTTCCATTGGTATCATTTCCAACAATATGCACAAACACCAATATTTCACTTTGTCAACAGGAATTCACTTTCCGTCCAAATCAAATCCAGTGCTTTCCACATGCACAAACCGCCCCTTAGAGTGTACTTGTCTATGCTTGTAGCTGAGCTTCAGGTTCTTCGCGCCAGTTAGGCGAATTCTGAATAGTAGTGGCTCGGTTGACAAGCCTTGTGCCATACATGCATGTGACATGCGTGCCTTCTAAGTGCATCTCAGATGATGGTGTAGCTACTGGAAATCCCTGATGAATTCGCGCAGGTGGCACACGCTTCTCTTCAGCGCCTCTGTTACAGGGCCTAGCATCCCTGCCCAATACGTGCATGTCTCGATGTGCTCCTGTCCTCCCTCACTGCCGGTGTGCTCCTCTTCGGCTGCATGGTGAGACATCCATGGCAAGGTGGGACGGTTGCAGGCCGTGGGTTCTTGATGTTGCTCTTGTGAATTTTCCAGGGTTTCCCGACGATGGTTACTCCACCTCACTGCTTGGACGTATTGAGATGCTGGATTGACATGCTTTCTGATAGTGATCAGGAGAAATTGCGGTGCTGGGGGATATCTTGGGTGACTCTTGAAGATCAGGGACATCGAGGTGAGCCGATAACCCCTGTGCGCCATGGCTAGATTTTGGAAACCAGCCCACCACATGTTCTGGTTTGGTCATGAGGAATTGACCATCACTTTGGAGGAAACCAGGCGAATTTGTGGCCTGTGAAGACTATTGGGGCCTCCGATCTTCATGCACCGGGACAGGTATGTATCTGTCCTTTGCCAACTAACTGGCCTAAACACTGCAAAATGTGGAAGGTGCTTAATCTGTGTAGATAGCTCTGAACCCATGCTCTGCCTAGATTACTTTGATGAAGTGATCATGAGGCGCTCTGTACTAGACGATGATCTCTGGCTGCGCGGCTTCGTCATTCATTTCCTTGGGGAGCTCGTATTCAGCCATGGTCGGATGATAGTAGTGATTGAGGTGGTTGAGATCGCTTTGGCGGTGGTGAGCAAACCGATTGATCTGGCTCTCGTGATACTGGCGAAAACTTATCGGGGCCTGGACCGTGCTTTTCACCAGTGTCGCCGCCATTTCTATGGCTATGGTGCATTGGTGCAGGTAACTTTGAATTCTACTAAGATTGGCACATTTGTTTACTGACTCAATGCTTTGACAGGCGTGGCTGGCGGCTCACATGGGATTCGAGGTCTTGCGTCCTCAGAGGCCAGCATTTGAAGCCTATTGTCAGAGTGGGCATTCCCAGACCATTTATGGGGTACGGGAGTTCTACGAGAAGTTGGAGGGATTGTCCAGAAGTCAGATGGTCTGGCAGATTATCCCATCAACCACGGAGTCTTTCATAGTGTTCTTCAACAACACCACCATGAAGGTGGTTGTCCTTCCTAGCCCGACTAGAGGAGTCGAGTATCACCCTATTCTCGTCCTACGTTGGTTTGGCTTCCGCCAGAATGCCTTTGAACAATCTCCAATGCCTACGTCAGTTTGCTATATCCCTAGAACTCTGCTACCATGATTGCTGAACTGGCTCGTCTTCTACGAATTGGCGTTAGCTCTACTGACCTGACTTTGGTGAGGGGCACTGGCTGTTTTGAGGCATATAGGGCACACACACAGGTGGATTGGCCAATCAGCGAAATGGCCCCTGACGCTCCTCTATTTCAAAACGCTAGTAGCTCAAAGAGGCCTCAAATTGGAGGGAATAGCTGATCCGAGCACATGTAGCATACTTCTGTGATTTCTTTCAATGATTGTACCCTTGAACTTGAATCTGAGTGAAGAATATATGCTCTTTCATTGTGTGCCCTTTTTATTTCCTTCTGTGACTAGCTGCCTTGAGTGACTCTACCATAGCATTAGGACCAGCCAAAACACCTACCCTTTTGAAGGTGTAGATTGGATACATTATTGTGACTTGCCTGGCTCGCCCCTGACCGGGCATGTGAAGGTATCCTTGTTGCAAGTTGGCCATTGGAGTCCCTGGTGGAAACGCGCATCTCCCATGCGCAGCTACCACGTGGCTCCTGGATGTTGATGGAAAATGTTGAAGTTCCCTGATCTCCGAAGTCCCAGTCTGGAGCACTTATGGGCTTGGTGATTTGTCTTTATCCATTCCTTCTATTGGCCTTTGGTGTGGGGCTACCGACTTGCACCGATCTCTTAGTCTGAAGTACCCGGTCAAACATCCATTTGCCAAAACGTAGCTCACATGTCCCTAGTTGTGGAAGTTTCATCTGGTGCGGCTCGAGTATAGGCTGTTGGTGTGTCCCGGGTTGAGATGTGGTTGGCTAGAGGCAGCCACGAGGGCAGCTGACATGCCCCTAGCCACAGAAGCCCTACTGAAGTCAACCAAGTGGGAAGCTAACATGACCCTACTGGAGGTGAACCATGTGGGCAGTTGACATGCCCCTGATACTGATGTTTTGCTGAAGTCAACCATGTGGGCAGCTGACATGACCCTAGCTAGAGGTGGGCCACCAACGTCGACCAAGAGGGTAGCTAACATGCCTCGGGCCGACGACTAGCTAAAGTCCTGTCCCGTGATAGCGGTGATGGGGGAAGTAATGCAGATGTGTGGATGCGTGGATTGCTTACTTAGTTATGCTAGGCCTTTAGTATTAGGAAAGCTTTGGTGCCTATCAAAAAGGGAATGGGGAATCATGTTGCCCGAGGGACTCTATCCGGATTCCTTGCTGGCGGGTGGCACTCTGGGTAGCAGGACAGTTGTGTTAGGATAGTGGATACTAGAATGATGGATAACTGAGTGGTAAGCGTTTAAATGGTGATGAGGCTAGGACTCCACATCAAACGTTCTGGGTCCCACACCTGCTCTTTTATGTTACCAACTTTTCTTTTACTCCCTCATAGGTATATGGGTTCACTCTACTCCTATCGGGGGTAATGGACGCCAAGGTGGGAGGCTTTTACTAAGAAGGGGGACTAGTCCTTCAATGGCGTGGATGGTTCAAGCGTAGACTCCAACTCCACCATAGGGTATAGTAGGGGTAGAGTTTGCCCATAAATCTCTCTCTAGGGCTGATTTCTATCTTCGACTTTTGTCTTCTCATTTCTTTTGTATCCTCTAAGCATTATCATTTTTCTTGCTCACTCTCACTCACACCTTAGCATTTTATCTCCCTATTGGAGGTGTAGGTCCTTAGAGAGTTTGAAAGCTTCGTCTTGTTCTCGATGGTAGGTGGCTTCCTCACATGCTAGATGATCCGAGTAGAACTCTTCTAGAGGTGAGAACTTTTTTCCAAGGTAGGCTAAGCTTTTCTGATTTCATCATCGGGTGAAAATGCAGATGTTGTATGCGTATGCATGCTTGTATGAGAAGCAAAAACACATGGATGTTGAGTGCATATGTTGTACGAATGCAGGGATGTATGTTACAATAACTCAGTGTGAATGTAATGAAATAGAATGAAAAAATGTCGGTGACGTGGATTACAAATGCAGAATGCAATGATGAAGGCGAGAGGACTTTGCCAAGCACGCCAGGACCCAGTCATTGGTAGTATTTCTTCAAGTAGCATCCATTGACCGACTCAGATTGCTTAATGTGATCCATTTCCTCCAGGATTACAACTCTTCTTGAGAAAACCCACTTGACGATAAAGGCACCTCGCCAGTTAGGTCGGAACTTTCCACGAGCATCAGGTAGATGAATTGCCTGCAGCACCAAATCTCCCGACACTAGGCTTCTAGGTCAAACTTTCTTCTGATAAGACCTGGCCATGCGTTTCTGACTAGGCATGATGCAAGGCTTGCAACCTACGCTCATCTATTAGGTTTAGCTGTATGCACCGATCTTTGACCCATTCTGCCTCCTCCAGCCTTATCTCTCTCAGGATTCTAAGTGACGAAATCTCTACTTTAATTGGGAGAACTGCCTCCATGCCGTAGACCGGTGTGTATGGGGTTGCCCCTGTAGAAGTTCGAATAGATGTCCTATAGGCCCATAATGCATAGGGGAGCTGGTCATGCCAATCCCGATGAGTCTCTGCCATCTTCTTCAAGATCTTCATGAGGTTCTTGTTGGCAGACTCCATAGTGTAGTTTATCTGCGGGTGGTACAAGAAGGATTTGTGATGTTTGATGTGGAGGCTCTTCAAGAAATCCTCCACCCTCTTGGCTATGACGTTCTTTCCATTTTCGAAGATAAGGGCGTGAGGAACCCTGTACCGGGCTACAATGTTGTTCTAGATAAACTTCTCTGTAGCCACGGCAGTGACTGCCTTGTAAGAGGTTGCTTCTACCCATTTGGTAAGGTAGTTGATGGCTACTAAGACGAAGCAATGCCCATTAAAGGCTGCGGGATGGATGACTCCGATGACATCAATCCCCCATGTTGAGAAGGGCCATGGCACAGACATACTATGCAGTTGATGAGGGGAAGCATGGATTAGATTTCCGTAGATCTGGCAGTTGTGGCACCATTGGACAAACTGACAGCAATCCACTTCCATGGTCGACCAGTAATAGCCTTGTAGTATGATTTTCTTGGCCAACAGGATCCCATTCATGTGTGGACCGCATACTCCGGCATGGATCCACAGCATCAGGGTATCAGCTTCCTTTCTCTCTACACGCCTCAACAACATCTGGTTGTAGGATCTTTTGTATAAGCAGCCACCACCAAGCACATACTTCGATGCAAGCCATTGCATTGTCTTCTTGTCAGGAGCGAGGGTATCAGGCAGGAGGTTCCTAGTTTGCAAGAAAACCTTGATGTTGTGGTACCAGGGGAGCTCCTCGACTGGGTTAGCATCTTCAATGCTCATACAGTACACGGGGTAGTCCACTCAAGTCACTGATACATCCACCACATGGTCATCCAGTATGGAGAGCCACAATGCCAGAGTTGCAAGCACGTCTGCGTATGCGTTTCTGGCTTTGTTCACGAAGGAGAAGGAAATGTCCTCGAATTCTGCCATGAGCTTCAGGAGATATGAGTGATATGGCACCAGCTTCAGATCTTTTGACTTCCAACTCCCGTTCACCTAGGATATGATCAATAAGGCGTCACCGTGGACTTGCAGCTTCCATTCACCGTGCTTTAATGCAACTTGTAGACCAAGGATGCATGCTTCATATTCTGCCTCATCGTTGGTGCACTAGAACGACAGTTTCTTGGAAAATAGGAGGAGTTGCCCTTGTGGCGTTGCTAACACTGCCTCGATGCCTTGGCCTCTCTTGTTTACTGCTTCATCAAAGTAGAGGCGCCAGTGCTTCTAATCTTCTGACTCCTCATGTCCTGAATCATCCATGGCAAACAATATGGCTTCGTTAGGAAACTGGGTCTGCAAGGGCTAATGCTCTGGCAAAGGTAAGTCAGCCATGTGATCTGCTAAGGCCTGTCCCTTCATTGACTTTTGCATCATGAAGGTGATGTCATATTGGGATAACAAAACCTGCCACTTGATGCATCTGCCCACCAGTGTCGGCTTCTGGAACAAGTACTTCATCAGATCATGCCAACACAACAGTAAAACCGAATACGCCATCATGTAGTGCCGCAAGCGTTGGGTGGCCTATACTAGGGATAAGTAGACTTTCTCGAGGGTGGTATACCTAGCTTCGCAATCATTGAACTTCTTGCTCAGGTAATCTACTACCCTTTCTTCGCGGCCCGTCTCGTTGTGCAGGCCCAATACGGCGCCCATGGTGTGCTGTGTAATTGATAAATAGAGGAGGAGTGGCCGTCCCAATGTTGGGGGAAGTAGGATTGGCAGCCTGGCTAGCAACTGTTTGATCTTGTCGAAGGCGCCCTGGCATTCCACAGTCCAAGTGATCTAAGCATTCTTCCTCAGGAGCTTAAAGATTGGCTCACATATAAGAGTGAGTTGGGCAATGAAGCGGCTGATGTGCTATAGGAGTCCCAGCAAGCCTCCGACCTCCTTCTTCGTGGTCAGAGGGGGCATGTCGATGATGGCTCTGGCTTTGTTAGGGTCGACCTCGATCCCCCTATGGCTGACTATATATCCTAAGAGCTTTCCAGATGTCAAGCCAAATACACATTTGCTGGGATTCAACTAGAGCTTATACTTCTGTAGGCGGTCAAACAACTTTCTCAGGCATGCGAGATGGTTCTCGGACTCTTTGGACTTGGCAATCATGTCATTTACGTACACCTCGATGTCTTGGTGCATGAGGTCGTGGAAAAGTGCTGTCATGGCCCTCTGGTATGTAGTGCCAGCGTTCTTGAGTCCAAACAGCATTACCCTATAGAAGAAGACCCCCTATAGGGTGATGAATGATGTCTTCTCTATATCATCTTCTGCCATTCTGATCTGATTGTAGCCTGAGAAGCCATCCATGAATGATAACATTTTGTGCCCTACGGTGTTGTCCACTTGAACATCGATGTGAGGTAGTGGGAAATCATCTTTCGGGCTTGCTTTGTTGAGGTCTCTATAGTCAATGCACATGCGAACCCGTCCATCCTTTTTCGGCACTGGAACCACGTTGGCTAGCCATTCTAGGTAAAGGACGACCTTAAGAAATTTGACCTGATGTTGCTTCATGATTTCCTCTTTTAGTTTGAGAAGCCACTACAGGTGCCATCTTCTGAGTTTCTGCTTGCCTGGCTTGGCATCCGGCTTCAATAGCAAGGTATGCACTACTACCTCAACATCTAGTCCGACCATGTCATCATAACTCCAAGCAAAAACATCAATGCACTCTTTCAAAAATGTGAAAAAATCTGCCTTTGCCTGTGGAGATAATCTGGTGCTAATACGGACCTCCTTAATGTCGCCTGGTGCACTGATATTTACTACCTCTGTGTCCTCCTCGACATGCAAATTTGGGCCCTCTAGATCATTGTCGTGGGCGTGGAATTCTAACGCATCTTTTAGATCATCGACACCTGTGTCATCCTCCTCCTCGTATGCTATCAACTCTAACAATACCTCCTCCTCAAATGTGGAGTCTGTAATATCAAAGTAGAGGATTTGTTTTGACTCCTCCCCTTGTCTGTGCTTGAAGAAGGTTACACTGACTCAGGTAGTCTTGTAGCTTCACTGCGTGGACTCCAATCCTGCGCCCCTCCCCTCTGCTGTAATGCTGGCTTGTTCTTCTCCCTCTGCTATAGTGGTTCCAATATTTTTGGTTTTTGTATTTTTTCTGTTTTTTTTTGTTTTTTGTACTATTTACAATAATCTTCCCCCCACCGTCGTCTTACTGGTGACTGCTCTGGGGGCCGCTCCATGGGCTCTCTGAGGAGCCTATCTCAAGGTCTTTTTTTTTGACCCTCGCTTATCTCATGGCGAGGCTTGTTCTGCAAATACCACCTAGACTCGCCTTCCAGCTGCTCAGAGGTCATCTCCTTTAGTCTAGTCTTGACTAGCTTGCCCTCCTCCACAACTATGATTGCTGGAGGACCCTGCTGGTTTTGGGGTGGGGCAAGATTCGGTTCTGATGCTACTATTTTCCCTTTCCTGTTTCTTTCTTCTTCAACTACGTCTTTTGTCAAGACCGCCAGTTGTTCCTAGAATAGAACTTCCAGGTCATTCAGCACTGTGTCTATGTGGGTCCCGATGGCCGCTCCCTCCTCCTCGTCTGAGGCAAAGTCGACATAATAGGCGCAAGACTCCGATTGTACCAAACATCCGAGAATAGGAAAGGCTGGGATGTTGCTGCTACTAAACTGCTACATCTGGGCTGCTGTTGTCTATGACAACTCTGCCAATGGTGTTGCCAGTGTGGCTAACTGAAACTATGGCGCTGGTGCTGCGATTGACTGTTACTATGATGCTACTGCTGTTGTGACTGAGACTAACTGTGGCTGTGATACCACTACTGCTGAGACTGTGACTGACTGTAGCTGTGATACTGCTGCTGCTGAGACTGTAACTGACTGTGGCTGTGCTGCTGTAGTGACTGTGACTAACTATGGTTGTGCTACCATTGCTAAAACTGTGCTGACTACCGCTGTGATACTGCTGCGACTGAGACTGTGACTGACTATGGCTGTGCTGCTGCTGTTGAGACTGTGACTGTTTGTGGCTATGATACTACTACTGCTGAGACTGTGATTGACTGTGGCTATGTTGCTGCTGTGACTATGACAGACTGTGGCTATGCTGCTACTGTGACTGTGACTGACTGTGGTTGTGATACTGCTGCTGCTGGGGGTGGCAAAGCTAGACGGGTGGATGCTGGGACTGTCGCCTGTTGTTGCTCTTTTCTATCTGTGGGGCTTGGCTCAACTGCACTCAATGTGTCTTCATCCGTGTAGTAATCCTCAATGCAAACCCACTCGACATCTTTTGTTGGACTCTACTATTGGTGCACTGCAATGATTGGGGATGGGTTTCTGTTCGGGTCCATGACACCTACACTAACGAAGTTAGTCATATCTTGAGAGATAAGCAGCCTTCGGTGCCTACGTACGCCTTCATGTGGTCCCTGGTATCCAAGACCTTCACGGTCTCTTCTTTCCTCTGCCTCAACGGGCTTTGTAATGCCTTGACCATATCGCCCAAGCAGTGCTTCCTTTTCGTATCCCCGTCGGTGATAGAGGTTCTCAACCATCAGTTGAGGGTGGCTATGAACGAACAAGACACTAATGCGTTCAAATTTCGGAACAAAATTGACCAGTTCGAAACGATTAACAATGTAGAGAACATCCGATGGCTTGGGATCAAAATGGATAGTCTGAAGATCAACAAAAGAGACCACGTCAACCTCGTCTTTCCCAAAGTTTTCTGCCATGACAACGACAATGTCATCACCATAACATAACTTAATCATACGGTGCAAGGTTGACGGAATGACCT
This sequence comes from Posidonia australis, assembly GCA_024699735.1. Classification (NCBI taxonomy): domain Eukaryota; kingdom Viridiplantae; phylum Streptophyta; class Magnoliopsida; order Alismatales; family Posidoniaceae; genus Posidonia; species Posidonia australis. The sequence continues at coordinate 14,996 of JAMKQA010069847.1, read as the reverse complement.
GATACTTGTGCAGCCAAGGGTGCCAAAGCAGAAGATTGAAAGCGGGCTCGAGGTCAACAACATAGAATTCGACGTCGAACTGTGCCGAATTGACAGTTAGAGGAATGACCAAAACCCCCAATGCATCATGGTGTGTGTTGTCAAAAGATGTCATCTCTTTGACAGCTGGCATGATATTCTCGGATTTGAATCCGATTTTTCTTACGGTGCGCATGGGGCAGATGTTTAGACCTGCACTGTTATCAACCAGTGTCAAGGGGATTCAAAACTTCTAGAACTTCACAGTGACAAATAGCGGTCGGTTGTGATTGGTTCTCGTCGGGGGCAACTCCTGGGATGAGAAGGAGATGACCTGCGGCGTTGCGATCATGCCTACAATGTTTTCATGAGTTGTGGGCTCAATGGTGGGGGATACGTGGGTTGCTTGGAATACCCTAGGGAAGGCCTCCCAGTGTTCGACTGCGGTATGGATGAGGTTCTAGATGGATATATCGGCTTTGACCTTCTTGAGCTGGGAGGTGACATCATCTGGGGATTTACTGACAATATTGGTGGTGGGCTTGGGGGTTACTTCCTCAGTGACGGGCTTAAGGGGCTGACTTGTTTGCTGAGGTGGGGGTGGTACTGGGTGGCTTGCCCTGGGGACCAAAGCTAGGGGCTTGTACACCTGTCCGGACTGCATGATTTTTGCACACATTTCTGTGGCATAGACATACGGTACTCGGTGGGTATCCCTAGTCAAATCGATGACCAGGGGTGTACAAGCTGCCAACTCTAGCTGGGCCACTACTTGGCTGGTGGAAGGCATGGAGGAGTAAGCTACTAACTAGATGGGTTGGGTAGGAGTTGACTAAAGTCTGGCTTCAAGGCAGATGAGCTGAGCTGGGGAGGGTTGCATGCTATGCGATGTGACCGCGCGCTCTGTCCCGACGACCATGTGAATCATGTCGATAATGGGCCCTGAACCGGAGAGAAAGGACTGATACAGTTGAGACAGGAACAATTCAAAGGCTAGGTGGATAAGATTAGATGGATCTAGCTAGGAAGAGCTGGATCCAACAGGAAAGAGGTAGTGAACCCCTGAGGTCACGGGTGCTCTCGGATTAGCATGCTGAGGGAGAGGCTGACTGACTATGTTGGCGTGTGGTTGTGCTCGTGCTGGTGCTGGTGCTTGTGCTTGTCTTAGGGATGGTGCAGACCATGCATCCTGGGTGTTGATAACAATGACCATACGGTCAATGAGGTCCTGTATGGCATTCCAGAGAGTGAAACAGTTGTTTGTCGAGTGCCCCGGGCCCCAATGGTAACTGTAGTACAAGTTCACTTTATACCACACCAGCAATGGATTCGGCGATGGGCAAATGTCTGGGTAACTGTGGAGCGACAACACCTTTGGAAGGATGGTGCTCAACGACTCGACTAACGGGGTGAACTCCAGGTCGAATCGTCGGGGCCTCCCTTGTGGAGAGTGTTGTCCTTACCTTACCAGTGCTACGGGATACACTAGCTTGATAGTGGTAGTGATGTGAGGTGTGTGGGGTGTCCTACGTGCTAAGGCATAAACTATCGAATTTTGAGCCAACGAGCCCACCACCTTCACAAGCACAGTAGGGGACCCAACGTATGCAACGACGCTCTTCAAGGGGTCCCTCATCTTCGGATAGCTGGAGCTGGAGCTGTTGTTGTTGTTGTTGTTGCTGTTGTTGTTGTTGGTGCTGGTGTTGTGGCTTGGGTTGGTTGCCTACTTGGCGAACGCGGTGAGTGCAGGGAAACTACAACTTTGTAGTGAGCTTTCCATGCAAGCGTCAACTATAATTAGGAAGGAGAAAGTGGTGATAGGCTAAATGCTAAGTAGAGCCCCTGTAGCTGGCTGCACCCTATGGATGATCATCTCGATAGACTCCTCATCAGAGGGTCTATCCTTGACCTGCAAGGCAAGGGCATGCCAACACCTGACGTACTCTCTGAACGACTCAAAGGGCTTCTGCTTGATGGCGGCTAAGTCCTCTCTCTTGAGGACTAGATCCAGATTGAAAGAATACTATTCTAGGAACGCCTGGGCTAGGTTGTTCCAAGTTCGAATGGTTTCCATGTCCAAAGAAGTGAACCTCTTCAAGGAAGGACTAGAGAGACTCTTATGGAACAAGCGGATCAACAACATTTCGTCTGCTTGAAGCTGAGCGAGGTCTCTGTAGTATGCCCTCAAATGAGAGATTGGGCAGCCTTTTCCATTGTATTTTTCAAAGTCTAGGACATGGAAGTTTGGTGGGAGTGTTGCCTCTGGGAAATAGCAGAGGTCTCAAAACTAAGAAGACTGGCAGTCTCCACCCTGCACTTGTCAAAGTGCTCTTTCCAAATCACTCATCCTAGAAAGGAGGGCATTTGGGGTCACTGCTGTTGAGACTAGCGCAGCTTGGGTGGCTACCATGTATGTCGTGTGGGTTGCACCGAGGTGCTCCTTCGGATCAACCATCATACCACCTGGTGTCATGGCATGATGGCCAACATACCCATGCGGGTGCTTGGTGTGGTGTGAGATGCATGAGAGGACCTGTGTCTAATTCAGGGATGGAGGCTGGGCAGTATGCTGTGCTATGAGTGGTGCAGGGTTCGTGGGCGGCAGTTGCTGTCCTAGTGCGAGTCCAAGTAGCGAAACGGGAGAGTGTTGCACACTTGCTAGGCCAAGAGGCTGGCCACTAGGTGTTGGAGATGCATGCTGTGAAGAGTGAGATGAAGGTGAAGGATGCAAGGTCGACACCCCCATCGCCAAACTAGCGAGGAGCTGGGGCGACGGCTGGGGAGGTGCAGTGGGTGCAAAGTGGAGCACCAAAGCTGAGGGCGACGAGACCTTAGGGGGAGGAGATGCTGGGAGCAGTGAAGAGTCCAAGAAGAGTGCCATGCCCTGCAGCTTCTGGACAAGGGCCAAGAAGTACTGGGCTTGCACGACTGAGTTCCCGTCAGTAGTGGTACCGAGGGATGGGATTGTCAGCATAGTTGACGCAGCAGAAGGCAAAAGGGAAGCAGACTGTCCAGAAGGGGCGGTACCTACCAAGGAGGCTGCTGTAGTCAGCTGAGTGGTCAAAACAGATGGGCCCTGTAGAGGAGAAACACTGGCAACTCTGGAGCTCGAGTGACGATCACTACAATGGCCTTAGTGAAGGGCTCCAGACCGGACAGGGTCTGCCAGTGTCCTGACATGAAAGGGGAGGATGCTCTATGGGCCTAGATGAGGTTGATATGGGGCGAAGAGGCAACTAAAGAAGTCAGAAAAAGGGATGAGAGGGTCGAAGTGGCGATCCCCTCAGAGGTGACAGTGGAAAGAGCCTCGTTGGCAGACTAGGCCATGGCGGAATGTAAGCATGTGTGAATAGGGCTACGGTAGCTAAAAGAACGGTAGATCCTACGATGAACTATCGTTGAAGGCGACAAAAAGCTCAGAAGAGAGGCTGAGAACAAGTGTCACAACAAGGGAACAAAGAGGGAGTCCTCGAGCTCTGGTCAAAGGACTCGTGCACGAACCTGTGGATAGAAAAAGACCAGAGCAAGTATCAAAACCTGAGGATAAGTGATGCAATGTTTATTATGTGGTATGAATGGCACACATGCAAATGGATGTGACTATCATACACTCTCTCACCATCTAAGTGTTTCCTAGGAAGCTGTCTACTCCGGTTGCTCTCGGGGTGTACAGGTCTCCGACTCAAGATAGAAAGTAGGGTTCCATCCCATGCCAAAGCAGTGGAACGGTGGTACATTGGAAGCCTCGATCTTGCCAAAACATGGGTTGTACCCTCTACTAACATTGATGCCACCCCAGACAAGGGGGGATAGCTCGGCATCAGATCCTACACCAAAGCAATAGGATAAGAAAACTGGAACTGGCCTTCGCAAACTATAGGTGGACTCAGAGGAAGGGAATGCATGCACCTATATGATTCAGACATGCAAATATGCTTGGTGATTTTTACTTGCCCATTTTATTAGCCATTCAGGGAAAAGTGCATTATTGTCTCTAGTTGTCCTTATGCATTAATTTTACTTGCAAGATTTTAAATTAACCCTAGGGGAGGCAAGCAAGTCTCTAATTTTTCCTAAATAAAAAATAGAAAAGAAAGAGAAAACATACAGACCATGGCGAAACAAGCATTGGACAAAAGGCATGGGCATGGCATGTGCTCGTGCCGTGAACAAGATTGTGACGAAGAAAACGGACAACATTGCAAAAGGCATGGAACATGACATGTGCATTGTGATGTGAACATAATATTTCAGTGTAAATCAAAGCATACATCATCCATAAGGCATAATACATCATAAAGCACACAAGGGAAACCATGCAAGCGAGAAAGAAACCAAATACGAAAGTCGGAGTCTATTTCCCCAACGGAGTCGTTAGTTCCTATGACCATGCCAGTGGAGGAGAACCCCGATCGCATGGGGATCGATAGGGCCATGGCAAATCCATCGAATCCGAGGACGGGAGACGGCTCGAAAACACCAAAAAACACAATATAGGGATAAAACAAGGAGTCTCCACCTAGTCTATTCAAAATGGGAAAACGAGGAAAACCGTATCGAAAACCAAAACATGAAATCGAATGCGAAATAATAGATGACTCATGCCAAATGGATTTGACACATGGATCATTGCGAACCAAAGAAAGGGTACAGACACCTATTACGTATGGAGAAGGTGTTAGGCACCCCTATATGCCTGATGAGTCGGATTTTCTTGGAATTTCACTCGCATGCATGGAAATGTGGGCACTTAGATGGCAATTAATAGGGTTATATGAATGATGCTAGAGAAATAGATTATATGGCTAAGGAAACAAGTTGATCTAAAAAATTTAGCGCGATCAAAGCAGGAAACATAAAACAAAAACATCGTGTGTAAACGTGGTGGGACCAATGGCTAAGCCGTGCCAGATTTCACCCCTGGATGACACACGCATGATCGATGTGCCACTCGTGCGTGCACTCTCGACATTCATCCTAGAGATTTCATAGTCGTTTTCCATCATTCTTTTATCCCAGGCACACAAGATATACAACATAAACTAGTATTAAGATGTGGGGTAAGTACATCGGGCTAGGGACTCATGCATAGGCCAAGAATCAAACAAAACCACTTCAACAAAGAACCAAGTAAAATGTCGAGGTGCGAGCAAATCAGATAGTAAAACCATGCTGAAGAAGCAAACATGCAAGAGTGACCTAACTAGAGGGAGGTTGGGCTTTGGCTTAGTCAGGTCGGACTCCATCCGAGCCCTGTCCGACACATGCGTGTAAGGGGCGCTATCGGGGCACACAGGCAGAGCAGGGGCCAAACCTTCCTCCTTCATTGCCTCCTCCACGTCATGTAGGGCATCATCGGGCTAGTGGAAGCGTCCGACGGCTTAGGGAGACTATCAAGGTGTGATTAGAATGCAAAGGAAGCTATGGGAGGCCATGAGTTCTCCTCCCCATCCCCATCGACGACGTCAATGCTGGCCTTCCTTCGGTGAGCCTCCACGGGAGATGTCTAGTTTGGTAGGTCGACTCAGCCACTCTAAGGAATGATGGGAGAAAAGGGGGAGCCATCGGGACACCGGGCTGAGTGTTCATTGGCCAGTGTGGCCTCACGTCGGCGTTTTCCGGGCTCTCTCTCTCACAATTACCTAGTTGGTTTGGTAGACGTCAATGCCTAGGTTGAGGTTCAAGTTCTCCAACAAAGTTTCTCTCTAGGTTTTCCGGGCTCTCTCTCTCACAATTACCTAGTATCCCTTGCTGAAGGAGCTTGAGGGGGTTTTTGTTGCGTCATCTAGGGTGGTAGGTGGCTGATGGCATGGAGGAGTTGGCTATCAGTCTTGCTAGGGAGAGGCTCACCGGCATACGACAGAGTTGGCGTGCAGCGGCGGACGTCGCATGGTATGGGTGGCTGGTGGCAGGGTGTGGAAGGCTAAAGGGGTGTCAGGCACATCGAGGGACAAATCGGTGCTCTGTGCACGACATCGCTCGTACGAGGTCGTAGGACAAAAACAACAAGTCAAGCGGCACCTGTCTTGCTGCCCTGGCCCTGACTCGCATTTGGGCCGTGTTATCGGGTTGCGCATGTCATTGGGTCAGAGCACACAGGCTGGGATTTTAGGTGTTGGGCTTAGTAGGTAGGTGGAGTTAAGGGTTATTTGATGTCTTGGGTTGGTTTCTAGTTTGTGAGTTTGGTTGGGAAATTAGGGTAGGTTTGGGTCAGCTGTTTAGCTGCACTCTCTGCCAGGTTCACCTGCCAACATTGGCCAGAAACCAAGGTATCTACAATGCTCTTTTAAAACCTTTATGCACACTTGAAATGACCATTCATACCAAATTAAGTCCAAAAGCTACCCAAGCTAACCTCACGCACTCTCTACGCATATTTGATAGCCAACGGTGTCTGAACACTCTCTAAAGCACCTAGAACACCCATAACAATCACAAAATAGAAGTTACAAAGTCTTTGATCTGCACAACAAGGTCCTCTTTGGACCCAAGCAACAACACCAAAGCCATAGAGTCACTTCTCTAACACACAATGCCACACTGGCACAATAACATGGTCTACTCTAAACCAAAGTCACGGAGCCACTACTCCAAGCATCACGCCACTACACACGCAACACTACGGCCTCCTCTAGGCTTGAGCTTGATTTCCTGAACTAGAGCTCAGGAAAACCACAAGCAAACAACGTGTCGTACTGTCTAGCGCTAAGCAGTCAACACTGGCCACAAGCAATCTATCGAGGAGCTACCACGATATCTGCACTATCATAGACAACTATTCTATGGAGGAGTCTACCCATTCCATAGTCTCGCCACCTGCAGGACCCTCAAAAGTTAACTCCACCTAGGAAAGCTGCTCACCCCACCTAGGCAAGTTTTCCTGTCACTCAAGACAAACCACAGGGTATGCTACTTGACGTCCTAGCTCGATGCTCTAAATTACTAAAGGCTCCTCACGTCTAGACTCAGCCAACATCCACAAGTCTCCGTACCTGTGACAACCAAGGTATCAAATTTAGTTATGCAGGAGTCTCATAACTCCCACGTTCAATATCATGATACCATTGTGTACAGACAGCACCCTAGGACTCAATGCTCGGGACAAATAGAGTGTCATACCTCTGAGCCTAGCTGGTACCTTGTCGCCAAGAATCTCAGTTTTGGTCTCGTGAATAACAATTTTGGAGTGTCATACCTCAAGGATCTAACGAACACACCTCTACCTCTTAGTCTCTAACCTCAACCTAGGCAACATGCTCGACCACCTAGGATTGTGGCATACATCCCTTGATCTAGACAACATGACCCTCTGGTATCTTGGTCCACCACAAACAGAAAACACCGGAAAACTCTTTCCCAAAATCATTTACAAGCCTATGTTTTGATTAATATATATATATATATATGTATATATATATAAATATATATGTATATATATATATATAAATATATCAAAAATATAAAACACCTTAATACAGGATCAGGACTTGGATCAACAGATCGAAATGGAACGGTCGACCAAACCTAAGCTCAGGACACCAGAAACGGCAGACCAAAATCCATCCGATAGTCTAAAATTTCTTGATCCGATTGACCGAAAAGGATCGATCGACCAAACCAAGTGCTTAATCAATACCCAATACCCAAGATGGTAGACTGAATAAATTCGATCGACAGAAGCAGGGGTCAAGAGGACTATTTGGAAGCCAAAACTACATACCGAACAAAAATAGTATGCCGAACCAGGCGACAGTAGTACACCTTGAAACAAGATTCAAAACCCAACTCTAGAAACCACCACACCAAACCTTTCAAGCAATATATCAAAATGAAGATCTTCCAATCGGGAAAAGAATCACAGTGATCCATTACCCGAGGCACAAGAAAAACTAGAAAACCTCATGGAGGCACTATTTGCCCTAAACTATAAATACGACCATAAATGGCTCACAAATGCACAATAAATTTACTAAAAATTCCTACAATCATCAACATACTATCATGCACCTCGGAATCAATTAGAAACCAAAAAGAGCCGACGGAGTGTGTACCTAGCACCGAAGACGCGACGAGCAACAAACAACACACCTCCTCTACATGGCGGTGCGACGACGAGCACGACGGCGGCAACAATACCTCTTCCTCTCTCGGCCATCTCCCACTCTCTCTGTCTCTCTCTTAGGCCTCTCACTCGTCTCTTTGTCACTCTCCCATCTCTCCCTCTCTCACTCCTCTCTTCTTTCCTTAAGAAGGAGACGAACTAGAAGTACGAAGAAGAAGAAGAAGAAGAAGAAGGGGAGGAAGGAGTGGGGCTTGGAAGGAGGAAGGAGAAAGAAAGGAAGGAAAGAAGAAAAGAAATGAGGAAAAAGAGAGAGCCACGAGTAAGAAACTAAACTACTCAACCACTCATTGTTTACGTGATTCATGCAAATCAAGATCCACCACCAGAGCACATTAGAGAATCTCCACAGCTCAGAGTAAACCGTCAAAACTTCCACGAGGGTCAGTACAGTACCACAACCACACAATATCAAGAAGGCCAGAAACTCACTAATCTAGACATAGAGCACTGTTAGAGTTGCGTTTCACACTGAACACAGGGGACTCAGCGTCTAACAACCAAGAACTTCATTAAAACATATGACCAAAACATCACTTCTAAATCTAGATCGTTACATCACAAATATTTAATATAATTTTATGAGGAGTTTCATAATATACTTCAATTGTACAGCTTTTTTGGATCACGGGAGTGTTAGATACAAAGCATACTCATGTTTCATGATTGGATGTGGAGTGTCCTTTAATGATAGCCTTTAAGGTTTCTTACAACAAAGCATTCCAACGACCTTCAAAATTAATAAAATTATAAGGAAAACTTCCATACATTTTGTAGAACAATCTTAGAAAGTTTTTGCATTTTTGGACATCGAAAGTGTTGGGTGTGAGGGTTGTCAATGTTTAATCATTAGATACATAGTTTCTTGTGCCCAACAAAGTTTTGAAATTTTTCAACATTTATTATGTATTCAACAACTAGTGCCAATCATTCGACGTAGGGTTTCATGCATTTAATTGTAGAACGTAGGGCATCCCATGTCGAGTCGCAACAACTAGTATTTCTAACTTATTTCTTCTTTTATTGCTTTAATATTTCACATTTGAGGCTTTTTTACCAATTTCGACCCATGTAGTCTCACGGGAGTTTATGGTCCTTGCACCCTACTTGCAACTTGCCTTCCTAAATAAGCTTTGTATTATTAAAAACAACGCATGTACATGACGCCTAGCTTATCGAGGGTACTTTTAACATGATTTATGCGAACTCCTGTGAAGCACCCATCATTTCCATCATGAGGAGATTAAAAGATTTCATGTCTAAATCCAACCTTATTGACCTGTCACTCAACAATCTCATATTTTCCTAGTCCTACTTCCACTCTCTCCAACCTGATCAAACTTGACATATTCCTAGCTAGCCTCCCCAACTAGGGAAAAGAAATTACCTCTTTATTGGTGATGTAGGCAATCCAGAGTTGTCTCTGACCACATCCAAATTTCTATCAATATTGATCCGACAAATTAGGGGCCTTTCCTCTTCAACTTTAAGGAGTCTTGGATGCTTTCTGCCTAATTTCAAGGACCTCATCACCAACTCTTGGGCTAGATTTTGAACTATCCCACTGATTTCAAGCTAAAAAGCGTGAAAGACATCATCAAGTCCTAGAGAAACTTCCTTGGTGTTCATCCGAAGGTTAGGTTTAAGGGCAATGTTCAAAACACACTTGCACTCAATCGTTATATGGAATTAACTCGACTCTTGGTGGAGGAGATAGCTGCGAAAGCCATGGCCTACAAAGAACACAATGCTGAACTTGAGATTCACTAGAAACAAATTTCTAGGGTCTTATGGCTTCATGGATGAGATAACAACTCTACTTTCTTCCATGAAATGACTTCATCAGAAGTAGAAGGAACCACATTACCATGCTCTCAATTAGTGGGTCCGTGATCAATTCTTAAGCTAGCATCTCGAGGGCCATCTTTGAATACTTCCTTGGTCTTTTCAACACTCCAAGGGTGAATAAGATTTTCCTTAACTAGACTAGATTGTTCCTTTTTTTTTTTGGCAATAAGAAATTTTTATTAATTAAAGAAAAAGGATACAAAGATAATGATACACCTCAAAAGAGGATAAGGACCCATCAATCACTAGTCCATTGATTAGTTAGAAAAAACTCCTTCCCAAAATCCATGCCCTTAGAAAAAAAAAGGAGAAAAAGACTAACCTTTACCTCCTTTAGTTCGCAAACTAGGAATACCCCATATATCCATATTACAAATGCCCCTAAGCTCACTAGGTAGATCTTGGAATCTGTGATAAAGATTTTGATGTCGATGTTTCCCTCCTTCCTTAGCCAGAAAATCAGCTGCAAAATTTCCTTCCCGGTAACAATGGGAGATTTTGACATCGAATCTCCTAACAATACAATGCCATCAAGAATAACATCTCCAGCTCACAGAAGTATTCCATGCTAACATGTTAACCACTTGTAAAGAGTCAGATTCAATTTCCACCACATGCAGATTATGCTCCTCACAAAGGATGAGGACATCCCAAATTGCACGTATCTTAGCCACATTGTTGGTAAAGTTGATATAACATTTAGAGAAAGCAAATCTGACATTGCTAGTAGTATCTCTAACCAAATCTCCTCCTTTAGCACCAGCTCCTGAGGCGGACCCATCAACATTAGCCTTCAACCCATAACTTGGAGGAGTACAAGACATAGCCATGCACAAGACGTTGAGGGATATTGGAATAATGAAACCAGCTAACCGCAAGGAAGAAACATTACCCCCCAACGTAATAAACTGTTTTTGGCAAAACATACAATTACAATCGATAAAGATATCCATGGAGATTTAACGCCAACCCTTGTACTTATTTGAGAATCTCTTGTTGCAACATTCTTTCTAGATGTGCCTGTAAATAAAACCAAGAAGAAAACCAATCAAAGCATGTCTATAGGACGACATATGTCCCACCTCTTGCCAGGTCGAAATAGTAGTCTGAATATCCTCACAAACTTGCACTTGGAGAATACTACAAAAGAAAGACTAGATATTAGAGGCCAACTGCCCTTGAAGAAGCAAATGATCAAGAGATTCAATCTAAGCATGAAAGCAACAACTGCATTTAGAAACCAGTTGAATAGATCAGGATTAGACATTTCTATCAACCGACACCACATTCCAAGCAAACTTCCATAGAATATCGAAATTTTAGCATGCATAATCTTGGACCGTGTCCTTCTCCAATTATTATGAACAATAGCCTTGTTAGACATGGTAGCCCACACACTCTTGATGGAAAATTTACCATTAGAAGCATGCCTCCAAATCAATCTATCTTGATCACCCTGCCAGTCAATATATAGATTGCTAAGAGAATTCCACATATCTTTAAGGATAGTATCATTACCTCCAATCTAATCTTGAAAAAGGCCCCTATGATGATACACGTCCCCAACTATAGCCCCCAAGTCCATATTGTGAAAGTGTTCAAGGATGTTGAAGAGAATTGTAACGTCTCAGCGCTACACAACAGTACAGATACTGCCCAATGCAATTAATTAAATCTAATTTAATAGAATTGAATAAATATTAAAAACTAAATACCAAGACCTGTGTGCGGCTAAAGTGACTCTGAAACAATGCATTAGAATAAGACTACACCTTTGCCAATGCACCAGAATAAGACTGCACCTTCACTAATGCACCTGAGACAAGGCAAGCAAAAATCACACGTGAGTGATGTTAATGTCAACCAGTACGCACACTAAAACAGCAAAAATCGGCAAAATCATACGTATTTATGAAACCACAAGAAAACCACGAACATTGGAAAGCCAACTCACACAAATCTACAAAACTAACACAAAATGCCATTTTAAAACTTTCTTTTCTTTTCTTTCGAAAACTCATGCTCATTAGCAAGTCTTTATGCGCGAATCAGGAAACAATTTTCATCTAGACTTCTAGCCGAAAACACAATTCATCCCATTATCACAAATCACAATAAACGAAGGCTAGAAACAATTTCAACCACAAATCTCAATCCATATCTTGAAAATTGGTTGTATCACCTTGGCGACCGGTGATCAACCTAGCCACAAGGAGTTGGCGAGGCTCCATCTCCAACCACACTACAGTGCTGCAGTGAACCACCCCGCGTAAGAGTTCAACCACCTTGGCCACATCCTCAGAAGCGTACCCTCACTGGTACAAGTACGGAGTGCGTCCTCACGATACCTTGGTGCCCGAGCACTTGGGGACTCTAACATCAGACTCGACCAGTACCGGCACCAAGGATAGTCTGGGTCTACCGTACCCTAGGTCCTATAGTACTTCCACTGTCTCAAGGCTCCCACTCTGGACTGCAACTTGGCAACCACGACCAAGGACACGTCTCTGACATTTTTAGAGGTCTCACTACCCTTGTCAGTAAGTCCTAGCCTAAATGTGGCTCCTTTAAAATCTTAGAAACCTCTTTTCAAACTATATGCGATTCCCATTTCAAATCACTTTGCAAAAATCTTGTTTCCATTTATAGAAATCATTTATAAATCTCACACATCATCATTTACTTCTATCATTTATGATTTTCAAAACCACACATTCACATTCTCATTCTTTCCATGGTTCATCATACAATGTATTCACCCCTCTCATGGGTCAATATTAATTTTCACATATTCCTTGTTTAACAATTTATGGAAAACACCATTAAAAAAATGTGTTCACATGAAGCATCTCATAAATAATTTTTATGCATTTAATACATTTATCATGCATTTATGCCATTTTATCAGCATTTTATAAGATATTAATCAATATGGGTTTGGGCTCTGATTTGGCATACCGAATAGGATCAGGTTGACCAAAAATCCCCGATTCAGTCAACTGAAACCTTCCAGACAACTGAAATCTTATCGGTATATCTATTCCTCTGCCAGAATGGTTGATCGAACTTAGCCAGTTGTCTGAAAACTCCTGATTTGATCGATGGAAACCTTTAGGTCATTCGAATCAATGACTTAGGGGACTCTACTTGCGGCCATTCGACATACAGAAAAGTTCGACATACCATCTCATGCCATCTCTTCTCCCCAAAATGGGAGTAAGGAGCGGACCCAAAAAAACAACCTCATAAATCACTAGTAAATCATAGGCTATATACCTCTAAGTCTACTTCAAAATCCCTCAATCCATTATCAAAACCATTAAGCATGCATTTCTAAATAAAATCTCAAACGCATGAAACACATTTTATCTCACTGTAGCATGCATTTGAATTCATCAACAAAACCCCATGAAATCAACATAAAATTTCATGATCTCAACATAAACATGTTATACATCTCATCTCCATCATTTCCCTTATTTAAACATGATTTTTGCATCATTTATGCATGATTTATGACATCAACCCATTAAACCCTAACAGAGGAACGGAAAAATGAGGGGAAATGCGTACCTTTCTCTGGCATGCACCACGTATCTTTGACGTGGCTCCTCCTTAGACGGTGGCAAGCATGACCTCCCCTTCTCTGGCTAAATGTTCTCCTCCTCTACCTCACTCGATTCATCTCTGGCTTCGCCTCTGTAGACACCCCGATTTTGAGGTGACCCAGAGATGAGTATCCTTATGTTGCTTTGGTTGTGATCAACCCTTAAACCAAGCCCTGAACCTATTAGCAAGCCAGAGCCCCAATCAGAGAATTCTATGAGCTGGGTTGGCGCACCTTATTGGTGCACCAACCAGGCGCACCATCCAGGCGCACATCACAGGCGCACCAAGCAGGCGCCCAGCCTTTTCCAGGCTGCGGCTGTAGACCTTCCATCTTCCAAGGCTGTTACCTTGCAAACGAATGTGCCAAGGAATATTCGAGGCTTTTCGTTTGCAAGGCCCTTCATTTCTCATGACTTACCCTTTGATAGATCCCTATAAAAGGACCTCCATAGGCAACCATTTGAAGACACCTTTTTTGGGAGAGAATTCCTATGTTGAAATCTGAAAAATAGATCTGCACTGAGCAAGTTTTTGCACGAGTTCCTCCTTCCACCCAACGATCTATACTTGTGTTCTGGAGCTTTTCCTTGCATCCTAAAGCACCCTTGGTCCTTCCAGAGCAACAAGGATCTTCTCATTTATTATATTTCAAGAAGGAAACATCATAAGAGGTAGGCCTTCTACCTCCTCCTTTTCGTTTGAATGTAATTTTAGAAATGTGGTAAAACATGCTTAAAATCCATGTTATATGACGTTTTACTCCATGATTCATGAAATCTTGTGTTACACATGCTTGCTAGCTCCTCATGCTAAATAATCTCCATGCTATCTTTGTTTTTATATCTAGCATAAGCTTGCACAAGTTGTCATCCTTTATCATGTTTTTGCGCATAAGATGTTGCCATGCATCTATATGCTCTCTCACATAGAAGCATGCTTTCATATGTCATGATTGGCACATATCCATGTTTTTTTTGCATTTTGCATGTTTTCATTCATGCATGAACCCATCAACTTGGTTCGGTTTTAATGCATGATTTACATGGTGTTTCTTGATCCAATGCACTCACATCATGTTTTCAGTACTTAATCATAGCATCTGCATCGTTCTGTTAGCATAAATCATTACCCACTGTCAGTTCTGGGTTGGGTTCTGGATCAGAAACAGTCTGAACCAAAACCTTGGGCGCACCAATCTGGCGCACCTTCCAGGCGCACCTCACTAGAGCACCAGTCTGGTGCATACATCTGCTGCACAGACTGGTCAGAGGGCATTTTGCATATGTGTTTTCATTGATTTTCCGAATGGCTTCCAGTGTGATTTCTGTTTTAATGATTCTCTGGTATTCCATGATTCTGCCCGATCGCTTTTGCTATGGATTTATGGGTTTTGCTCTATTTT